>CM055267.1:26106762-26161762 GCA_029237695.1 Conchocele bisecta
ATGTATAATTTCCCACCAATTCACTGCTTCCAAATGATTTGTATTGGATTTCAAATTTGTTTGAGATCCAGGTTATCAGAACTCCAAGATGGCCACCAATGGTTGCCAAGTAATGATGAGCACTGTATTATTCACAACTATAATAATGGCGCTTACTGTCTGTTCCACGTTTTGCTGCCGACGAACTTTTGGCTATTAAACGCATTAAATCTAAAAAAATATTTAAAAGTCAGTACTTTTATTTTTTTATCAATAACAAAAAAGTCACCCTCCCCGAAAAAAATTATTTGATGAAATTCCATCAAATATTGATTTTATTGCGAAAAAAATATTTTCCTATGGGAATGTTTGCATTGTTTATATAGCCGTAAACGTTGAGCAGGTTTCGTGGAAAAGACAGTAGTAGCTTGACGTATATGCAAGTAGGCAACACAGGAATTGACAACATGTGTGTAACCGATCATCAGTGATCAGTAACTTATGTCCGTCACATACAGTGGGTTCAGCGTGTAAGTGCGCACACGAACGAACACGACAGGTTGGTTCGCTACCCACTCAAATTGTATGTTGTTACCACTCAGTTGAACCGTCTCGCCGAGACGGTTCAACTGAGTGGTAACAACATACACTTTTGATGCGAAATGAGAAAAAATGCAGAAAAATATTTACATTTTTTTTATACATGAATTACAGTGGGGTCAGCGTGTAAGTGCACACACGAACGAACACGACATGTTGGAACGCTGACCCCACTGTATTTCATGTACGAACAAAAATGTAAATATTTTTCTGCATTTTTTCTCATTTCGCATCAAAAGTGTATGTTGTTACCACTCAGTTGAACCGTCTCGGCGAGACGGTTCAACTGAGTGGTAACAACATACACTTTGGGTGGGTAGCGAACCAATCTGTCGTGTTCGTTCGTGTGTGCACTTACACGCTGACCCCAATGTAGTAGACGCCAGTGAGACGTTCCTGTATGATACCAATTAACGTAACACTATCATTTCTTATTGAAAGCACTTTAGAGTCATATGTATGGAAGCGTCCTGGTGCCAATGCTAAAATATATTTATCTCCTAATTAGGAGATACTAACTCCTAATTAGGAGATACTATCTCCTTATTAGGACTTAGTATATCCTAATTAGTATATCCAACTAGTATCTCCTAATTAAGACTTAGTATCTCCTAATTAGGACTTAGTATCTAATAATTAGGACTTAATATCTCCTAATTAGGATATAAAACATATTTTAGCATTGACACAGATAGTAAATCCTAATTACGAGATACTAATTCCCAATTAGGAGATGCTATCTCCTAATTAGGAGTTACTGGCTCATAATTAGAACTTTGTATCTTCTAATTATGAGTTAGTATCTACTAATTAGGAGATACATATATGTTAGCAATACGTGCATGTAACAAAGACATGAATCAGTAACTCGGACCGTTTTTGTTACATGAAGAGTCACATAAATGTCAGCAAATGCGAGAAGGTCAGTCGTTAAAGTCACTTGCTTGAAAACATGACCAAAACAATCATACCAGACACGCCATGAAGTGTTGTACATGTGCGATATCTCATGAAAAATATTTACAAAATTTATGTTATTTTCCATACATGACATCGAAAGTTGACAACATTTCCATGGCAACTGCGGAATAATTATATTCCGTATTTGCTATGAAAATTGTGTCATCTTTCGACGTGTTTTACTGTAAATTTATTTCATGAAAAATCGCATATGTCCGTAGGTACAAAATCAGATGACGTGTTATCATTTATAATCAGTACTGTGTCATTCATTCGTACGCACTGAACTTAAAACATCGTTGGACGTCAATGACCGAACACAAATAGGTTACATTACACTCTCCGAGTATATCCACTTAGGAAGAAAACCATTGGGTGTTGCGTTTACTGTCTGTACTGCGTTTACTGGTCTGTTTAAAGGTTGCGAGGAGTCCAAAGGACTCCTCGCAAACTTTAAACAGACCAGATGTATTATGCACCACAGTAAACGAAACATTGGGATGTAAACGCACTACGTCGAATGGGCGTTTGCATTATGTATGTATAGAAGGTGTAAATATGTTATAAAACATGACGTTAGAATAGACTCCTTTCATGTGCATGGTAAGTTATATGAGGCAATCCATGTGATTGTGTACATATGAAGATGTGCGATGTTTCATGAAAATATTTATTGAAACTTACATTCCGAAATGTTCAGAGCAAATGCGGAATAGAATTTCACATTTGCTCAGAACATTTCGTGAACTGTCGACGTCACTTTCGGAACATATCGTAACCTTTGTAAATATGTTTCATGAAAAATCGCACATACCTTAGGTGCAATATGACATGACGTGTTTCATATGTGATGTAGTTTAGACAATAATGACCAAGTTTGTTTTACTTAGCCAGAGTGAATAGGTTTTAGAAATATGTTTTGCAAACCGAACAAGGCTCATTTAATATTGATCGGGGTAAAGGTACGTTTTGTTTTTGTCGCGCCTGCTTTAGCTGAAGGCGTGGTTATAGTCGCCGCTTTTTCCGTTGTCGTTGTCGTCGGCGTCCGAAATGTCAAAACGTTTGTACAAGCTTCGTCATCATGGTGTAACATTATTACTATTACTTGCTTCAATATTTAGACACTTGATATATGTGAGCATTTGGAACACACACATGCCATTAACATGACCTTCAGCTGTTTACCTACACATTTTTACTTAGTCATTTTTGTTGGCGTTAAAACGTTTGTACAATATTAATTGACGGATTGCTTCAATATTTGGACACTTGATATATGTGAGCATTGGGAACACACACATGCCACCATTAACATGACCTTGACCTGTTTTACCTTCACATTTTTGCTGAAGCATTTGACATTTTGTGTACGTTTCTTCATCATTATATATTCGTCATCCTGGTATAACTCTAATATTACTTAACAGATATCTTCGATATTTGGACATGAAAATCCGAAGTTGAGGTCATTTTGTAAGATCTGCTATTCCATTGGCTGATTATGTCGTTCGAACGAAATGATGTCTCGTGGGAACGAGATGCTATATCGTGTGAACGAGATAGAAAAACGTGTGCACATGTCCCGTTTAACCTGCCGTACTTTGTAGTGTGTCTTTATTATTGTTTTCAAAAACCACGCGCCGTTCACCAGTGACTCACACGCCTACTATGGCGGCCAGTAATTTCGTCCTTTCAACACTGAATAACTGAAATGAACTATTAATATGATATGTTAACAAGGACCAATCCAGTAGTCGCAGAATTATGTTCAGACAAGTTCATTATAAAATGATATTCAGACTAGTCCATTTATATAAAAAAGGTGTTTTTGTAAAAACAATATGAAAATTACTTGCGACATGTGCAGAGCCTGGTGAGAAAACTCGTTACTGTTCTCAAATACCGCTTAACCCTTACTACGCTGAATTAAATGTTGTCGTCTGCTGCAAATGTTATATTTTCAATATTTCTCGACAAAAACCTGGTTTTGACAGCACATGTGAATCGTCTCCAGTGGAGACGATTCTCATGTGCTGTCAAAACCAGTGTTTTGTTAACAATTAAAGCAAAAATAAAAAATATCAGACGGCAATTTCCGTCAACAGCGTTGGAAGGGTTAAGAGGTATTTAGTGCTCAAATGGTTAAATATGTATACGTACATTCCCCTCATCCATTGAGTGGACTCGTCGTTCCATTCAAAGGCGGCCAGGTGATTGCCGTTGAGCTTAGCGAAGGCGTAGATGATGTGCGTACACAGGCTCGGCTCCACGTTCTCCGGGTAAAACTTGCCCGGGCCGTTCCGGTACTGTGCCCAGTTCGTGTAGTAGCAGACCCGGCGTAACGACGCTGTAGGAACATGGACGTAGATGCGTATATCACATGGCGTCTCTCATATACATATGAGAGACGCCATGTGATTGTGTACCTTCGGACATCGGCGTAATTTCATGAAATACGTTTACAAAATTTTCACTATTTTTCGTAAATGGCGTCCAAAGTTGACAACATTTTTAGTGTACATGCGGAATTAATTATATTCCGCATGTACACTGAAAATGTTGTCAACTTTTGACTTTATTTATGAAAAATATTGTAAATTTTGTAAACGTATTTAATGAAAATACGCAGATGTCCGAAGGTACAAAATCACATGGCGCGTCTCATACGTCAAGATCGAAAGACAGTCGTTCACAACGTGCTATCCGTTATAGCTAGGCGAAGTTTAGTAGGTTATAATTTCAGACGTTATCAGACGTTCCTCTTTGTTAAAACAATAGGCTAAGCATAACATACATGTATTTTGGAAAATAGACAGTACGTTTAAATGAGACAAGCCATGTGATTTTGTACCTTAGAATATGTGCGATTGTTCATGAATTATATTTACAGAAACTGTGATATGTTAGTGAATGACGTCGAAGGATATGCT
Organism: Conchocele bisecta; assembly: GCA_029237695.1. Lineage (NCBI taxonomy): Eukaryota > Metazoa > Mollusca > Bivalvia > Lucinida > Thyasiridae > Conchocele > Conchocele bisecta. The sequence continues at coordinate 26,111,232 of CM055267.1, forward strand.
ATGATGATTACATCAACTTTCAAAGTCATTTACCGAAAATTTCGTAAATTTTATAAATAGTTTTCATGAAAAATTGCTCATCTTCTACAAAATCACATGGCTTGTCTCATATGTGTGGTTGTGAGTTGATAAATGGGGCTTATGGGATTTGTTATCTGTGTCGCTCCTAATCAAATAGTACACTGATGTAGACTGATGCTTATATATAAAATGTCCAATATAGGAATGAATGGCCTTTTTGTGGAATTTATCGGGGTATAAACTTGGAAAAGTCGCGGGAATACTGGACGAAGGCCGGAAGGCCTCGTCCAGTATTCCCGCGACTTTTCCAAGTTTATATCCCCGATAAATTCCACAAAAAGCGTTTGTGGAATTTATCGGGGTATAAACTTGGAAAAGTCGCGGGAATACTGGACGAAGGCCGGAAGGCCTCGTCCAGTATTCCCGCGACTTTTCCAAGTTTATATCCCCGATAAATTCCACAAAAAGGCCATTCATTCCTTATAATTCCAGCATTTTAAATAAATTCATCAAGAAAATGTGTTTACTTTTCCGTTTTCTTAAGAATTATTTTAACTGCGTCTGACGGTTACGGAAAGTAGTTTGGCATGGAGTTTACTGGGATATAAATTTTGGACAGAGACTTGCTACGGACCAATCAAATGTTAGGGAATTGTGTAAATATTTTTGTGCTGGAATTATTTGACATTGAACCTTTCGTTTAAAGAGATTTCACTGTAAAAAGTCAACTGAATGGGATTTAACGTCCCATCAACAATTAAGGTCATATTGAGACGGGATCACAGTTTAGTCTCATTCGACAGACCGTGGGATGATAATACTATGAAAGCATTTTGATGCCCAATGCAAGGTTTGAACTCACAACCTCCGGATTGGAAGTCATGTATTCTAACCTCTAGGCCACAACCCATCATTGTGCGCGGAATATATCATCGACGAGCTCAATACCTGGCGGCTGTTATCCTGTGATTGGCATTTTGTAATAATTCCACAGGCGCAGTTAAAATAATTCTTAAGAAAACGGAAAATAAACACATTTTCTTGATAAATTTATTTAAAATGCTGGAATTATAAGGAGTGAATGGCCTTTTTGTGGAATTTATCGGGGATATAAACTTGGAAAAGTCGCGGGAATACTGGACGAAGCGATAAAAAATTACAATTTTCGAAAAAAAAGAAACAAAAAATCTTCTTTTTTTTCGAAAATTGTAATTTTTTATCGCTTCGTCCAGTATTCCCGCGACTTTTACAATTGTATACCCCGATAAATTCCACAAAAAGGCCATTCATTGTATCATTCTAGATCCTGATCATTCTGCACACTTCATCCGATGCATCATGGTCCGACTATATTGCTGACGACAGTATACATACCTGGATGACTGACTGGCGAACAACTTATACCATAACCTGATCAGACTTCTGATCTGGGGCTACGATGGCCACATATGTCATTAGGTACGTTTTGTCTCAAATAAAAGTAACACTACATGCAGGACAATTGGAAAATAGGACGCCCGTGTTGGATACTAGTGATCGAATTTGGGGATGCGGGGTGGTGCTGGCGGGGCTGTGTCTTTTTATTCAAAGAGGGATCGTAGTTATTTCCATTTGCAAATCTATTTATAGAGATCCGGTCCTATGTGGTATTTTATCTCTTCTTTCTTACTGAACGCTGAGTACAACCGTTGATATTGCGAATGAGTAGACACAGATCAGACTGCACGAATGTGCAGTCTGATCTGTGTCTACCCTGGTTGCAATGTGTGTGAAAACATGATTCCGGCAAATAATGCAGTAACTGAGCAGATTACGCAGATAAATAGCCTGATCTGGATCAACACTCGTCAAAAACACTATAATATTTTCTTTTCACAAGAAGTCCTACTACACTCGCCATTGCTACAAGCAATCACACGGTAAACTATACAATTTAGACCGGATTTCTATAAATAAATTCAAAGGGAGATAGCTAGCTACGATCCATCATTTCTGACTAAATGTATGACAGTACTAACCCGCTGCATTGCCGATCACCACGACCAGCAGGAGGAGCGTGATCTGCCGCATCATCTATAGTATAGACATTAGTCGAGACGTGGGACCCCCAAAAATGGGCCAACCTTGCACTAAGGTACTACTAACGTTTTTTGATGGATTTCGGTAGTTTGATATGTCCTTAAACAGAATCCGCCGGATGACACGCTGTCATCCTTGAGCATTTTTTTTATCGTCGTTTGAAAATGGTCACCAAAATATTTTAATTTTTTTTGTAAAATGCACACATATTATATTACCGATAAATACGTACTAGATTAGATCGCTGTTATATGAATATAACTTTGGTTGTACTTTTATCTCAAGCACTAAATACTATATATATGAATGAATTGTTGAGAAATCATACTCGGACAAGTTAACTGGATGGGCATGAGCCGTGCTCGGGGAGGGCAAATTATACAAATGCTGTAGGCCTACTACTACTCTAAATTCACATCTAGTGTCGGTTTACTCGCGTTTTGCATATATGGTACGATTAACGCAGCTGGTAGTGTACCCATACAACTGCATGCTATGAAAATACAGCTATAAAATCACAGCGTTGTTATAGTCAAATATTACTAGTAATTCCCAGTGTTGTTCAAGTCAACTATAAAATCACGGCGTTGTTCAGGTCAACTATACAATCACAACGATATAACAGTGTCAAATCTGTGCTGATGAACATCATTTGGCGCTATTATGTAGACATGCGTTATTGCATCGACACATATATTGCATTGCTTTGTATGATAATCTATGTATTCGTATTAAGTACATAAACAAAACTTGAAATCCGCAAGTGCGTATCCAGACGGTACAACGTTCAAAGGATAAACCCTTGGCATATTCAATACTAAGCCGCGAAAGCGGTAGTATATTATTAGTCAGGGTTTTTGTGTCACATTCTTCTATCACAATGTCTACTACGGTATGCATCTTTCCAAACTGCACGCAGGGGGACAGTTGTCTTATATCGTCAGGTCCACAGAGAATACGGACAATAATAGCGGCAAGTATGTCGCGGGGTGACACCCTTCATTTAACTCTTGAAAATGAACTTGAGAACAATCCAAATTTGAACATAAAATGTCACAAATCGTGTGTAACTACATACACTTCGAAACAGCATATCAGCAGGTCTAATAAGAGACATGGTCGCATGGAAGAGCGGTGGTGTCACAGCGCACCTCATATCAGACGCAGACGGTCAGAGTTGCAATCATTTGAATTCAGAAGGCACTGTTTATTTTGTGGTGGTCCATGTGTGCCACGCGACAAAAAGAACCTATCGAGATGGAGAGAAGCAGTACAGTGCAGTACTACAGACATTCCCGGAGGGATGTGCATGAAATCTAAGATTTTGCAAGTTTGTGAGGACAGGGGCGATTCTCAGGCTGCTGATGTAAGAATAAGAATCCTTGGCGCATCATCCGATCTTCACGCCGCACATGCACAATATCACAGGGATTGTTATCTATTATTTATGCAGGAGAAAAATGTTAAGGCGGCACAGTCTAACATGTATGCCAACCAAATTGCCGACAATGATGGAGTTTTTCTTCGTCTTGTGGAGATAATGAATGATGATCCAAGTCATATATGGACATCTGTTGAACAACCGGTATAATGAGTTGAGCATGGAAATTGATGCACTCAGTCGCAGGGAGATCATTACGAAACTACAGAACCACTTCGGCAACCGTTTGGTGAAACTCGATATTTGCTGTTGTGCAAGTCTATTCTGTTTCAAAGATCACTTGCCTGGTAATCTTCGATTAGAGAAAGTGGATGACAATGAGGAGAAAGTTATGATGGCTAAACTTACAGATAAAATCACTGCCGAATGTCGCAATTTGCCGCGAACACAAAACTATGACATCGGCATGTTCAGAAAATCAAAGACCATAGAAAACACAAGCTCCACACTTCTTTCGTTGATATCAGGCCTAGTTTCTAATGGCAAGGTAAGTAGAGCTTCTATTACCCTCTAGTACACCATCGATTCGGATCTAAGGAACTGGTGTATTTATTGCACGAAATTGGGATCACAGTTACATATGACGCGGTTCTAAGATTCCGTACGTCGGCAGCAATATACACAGGTTCGCAGCCGTATACACTTAGAGGACTGAATGTAGACGACGGTGGAGAGTTGGCGTCCTGGATAGACAACTATGATCTGAATATAGCCACGCCAAATGGGTGTAGGGAAACTCATGCGTTGGTTGTAGAAGGCACGCAACAGCCTACCAATGATGTTGATAAGGAGGATGAAACTGATAGCAACACATCACACCCTGTCATACCAATGGTCAGTTTGGCGGAAATGAGCAGCGCAAAGCTCAGTGAATTGTCGCCCATTGAAGTTCAACATTACGACGTTTTGGACTGGCTCACAAACATAGCAGCACATGATGATGATACTATGCCTGTTGAGTGGTCAGGCCACATGACACATTTGGCAAGAGAGATTTGTGGCAAAGGCCACCAAATACATGTATGGCCCACTGATTGACTCACCGCCCAGTCACCCAGACACAGTACTCACCAGTTTAGTTTATATAGAAGATTTTTTTTAGATCGCATGGGCAGCAGTATGTACACCTGGTAGCAGACCTTCAATTGTTCAAAGTAGCCATTCAAATAAAATGGGCGAACCCGACACGGTGGAAGTATTTGTTGGTCAGACCTGGTGGAATGCAAACATTGATGTCATTTCTTGCCTGCATTGGAACCCTGATGAAAGGTTCAGGATAGACCGAGATATTGAGTGTCGCATATAAAGGCATTAACTCCATGATGCTCGGTAAAGCATGGCCTAAGGCTCTGAGAGGATTTCGTATGGTTGTTGTGGGACTTCTCAAACGCAACATTCTCTCTGGTGCAAAGGACAACAGAAGAAATGGATGATATGCTAGCTTCAGCTTGCTCATCAAGAACAGGTCAGCTTTGTGTGGATTGTTTTATCTAGCCCACAATCCTAGCACATATGTTTGTTAGGGCTGAACGTGAAGGGAAGTATGCACTACACATGTATTGTATGAGTAGGATGCTTCCATATTTCTTCGGAGCTGGACACTGGAATTATGCCAGGTACATCACATGGCATCTAATGGAATTCATGAATTTGGTGGATGATAAAGCATTGGAGATGTTTTATGAAGGCCGGCATGTGTGCCGACATAGGTCCGGGGCATGAAATGGTGTGTTCTCAGACCAGTTTGGGGAACAAACGTACATTAGGTACGGAAAGGCAAAGGGTGGTCTAGTTGGGATGACACTCTCTCCTGATCAGGTGGCGAGATGGGTTCTTTCTTACCACATTTGCAACTCTGTGTCCCTGGCTATGGATGACATGTTTCATGACCGAGATGACGACGAGTACGATCCTACGACAGACAAACACAAGGAAGAGGGGCTACACAGAAGGAAACCTGATGAGATTGACCGGCATAAAATACAGCAGGAATTGTCGAAATACCCCCATCCATTAGAACAACATGACACGGACGTACTGGTGAACATCGTAAATGGACAAGTTGCCGATGAAAAGGTGAATGTTCACTCAGCTGTAGCCATTGGTGAATCAATGGCAGCCGATTTCAAATCACACCTACCCTCTGGATTTTACAATGTCATTCATTCCAAGGTAGTAACGATGGAAACCATGAAGAAAGGGGTGAAACTTGCAGATAGAACCATATACGACATGGAAAAGCTGTACGCACGACTACTTGTAATTTCCCAGAGAAGAGACATTTCCTTGGAGACACTGATGTGTTACGAGCTTGCACCTCTTCCCCCAGGTCTATTTGATGAGTTTGGAAGCATGCGAAAGAGTTCTAAGTCCCAACTTTTGCACAGACTAGCAGTTTGGGGGGAGGAAACCACTGACCCTGACGCAGAAGTAGTAGATGGGAATGAAATGCTGTATCATTTCACCTGGCCGAAAACGGGAACAGTTAGACATCTTGTGCAAAACTTTACATGAGCAGTAGAAAAGCGATGCGCCGTGGTTGTTGTTTTCGACAGATATATAGAAGGCTCAATAAAAACGCACGAGCGCGTTAAAAGAACTGGTTCCACTGTGTGTCGAACAGTAAGTCTCGCTCTAGAGACGGTCTTGCCAAACAGAGAGACAATAATGAAGAGCTCTCACAACAAGAAAGAGTTGATAAAAGTGATATGTGCGGAAAACAATGCTACAAATGTGACCATGGTCGGGGAAGACACGACACTGTACACGCACGAAGAAGCTGATTGTATCATAATCAGATGTGTGAAGTCTCTCGTTCAGGAACAGCAGTGCCAACACATTCATGTCATCTCAGATGAGACCGATATATTTGCACTGTTGGTGTACTTTTGCTGGAAGTGGCAGACTCCTGTTCAAATCTGCATGAAGAAGTCGGATGGACGAATGGTTCATCATCAATGAATCAGCTTCGGCATTCTATATTCACAAGCAAAATAGCCACTCCAAAGATTAAGAGTCTGCCACCAACCGATTCCGCGTTGAACGAACACATGAAGCGTGCTCACTTACATACAATGCTTTGGAAGGCATCGGATAAGTGCTCACCACCCGATGTGAACATATCAGACTTTGGGTGGGACATAGTTGACAATATACCCACGTCACGTACTGGCGTGTTTGATGTGGCACCGTCAGAACTGATGAGTATTGTGGCGTGCGGATGTAGTGCACAAACCGCTTGTTCCAGGCATACATGTTCATGTCATGGAGCAGCACTATCATGCACGTCATTCTGTAAATGTATCTCCCTTGGAATGTGTAACAACCCACACACCAAACCAGAAGAGACCGACACCGACGACGAAAATGATGAAGGTCGTGATGAGTAATAAAGTGAGTGGCTTATCATGTAATGTGTAAAGTGGTTAATAATAGCGAACATGGCAAATTAGTTGTAGTTTCAGGTTTTTTTTCAGTATTCATTTAATTGACAGGAACATGCAAGATGCATAATTGTTGCACGCCATCTTGAATGTATATGTCGTAAATACATTTATTGTTGTTTTGAATAGCCCAGCACCGTTTTCGAACAATAAAATTTGAAAAGAAAAATATTTTCTGCAAATAAGAAATTCTGCCCTTTTATTGGCAGCCATCTTGGACGCCATCTTGAATTTATATATGGAAAATGAATTGATTGCTTTTCTAAATAGCTCAGCACCGTGTTTAAATGAATTGTGAACGTTTTGCGGAAGAAAATAGTGTCTTTTCCGCAAATATAGAATTATTAGGAAAATGGCGGCCATGTTGGACGCCATCTTGAATTTTAAGAAATGCTCAAGGATGACAAAGTGTCATCCGACGGATTTCGAATAAGTACATCGTCATGGACAATAATTCATCAAAAAACGTTAGTAGTACCTTAGTGCAAGGTTCAATCCCATAACGTCCCGACTACATGATAAGCGAAACACATAAGACACGCCGTGTGATTGTGGACCTTCGAACATCTGCGTATTAACCATTCGCCTGCTGATCGCGAAAACTGTCGTCTGCTGTTGCTTTATATTTTGCCCTGTTTCTCAATAAAAACATGGTTTGACAGCACTTTAGAATCATTTCCATTGGAAATGATTCTAAAATGCTGTCAGACCATGTTTTTGACGAGAAAAATCGAAAATAAAACATAAACAGCAGACGACAACATTTCATTCAGCAGGCTAAGGGTTAAATACGTTTACAAACATTACAATATTTTTCATAAATAAAGTCAGAAGTTGACAAAATTGTCAGGGCACATGCGGAATATAATTTCGCATGTACTTGGAAAATGTTGTCAGTTGTTGACACCATTTACGGAAAATATTTAAAATTATGTAAACTTATTTCATGAAATGTCCGAAGGTACAAAATCACATGCGTGCCTCAATGTGGGCCGCCGCCTCGGATAAGGTACCTTACAACAATGACCACACATTTAGCCCTGGGTCATAGTGTACATTCACTCGGCATGTGATTAAAATCTGATCGTTTTTCTTGTGACAAGCAGTCAACTTCAGTGAGTGAATGGCGAACAGCGCAAACCCTGATCAGACTGCGCGGGTGCACAGGTTGATCAGGGGATACGCTGGCCGCAAACGTCGTAATGTACCTTTTCTCAACGGACGGCCCATATAACCACAGCAGGCTAGTTCATGTACAATGGAACCCCTCTAAACTGGACACTCGGGGAAAATATGGATGTTTAACTTGTGTTTCGCTGTTATGTATCTCTGATTACAATGACTTTTCATGATACAAAAAACACTAGAATATGTCATGAAGTGATCACATGTCTGGTTTACAGTGGAACATCTCCAAACCGGACACCCTGGGTACCTCCCAGGGTGTCCGGTTTGGAGAGGTCCTCCCAGGGTGTCCGGTTTGGAGAGTTTCAATGTATCGCAAAGCGACAGATAAGGCGAGATAAGTCTACTTCTATATCCATTCAAGAGGCAAGTGAACATTATCTCCCCTCTGCAGCTATAAATGTATTCGCCGCCAGGTGGCGAGGTGCCGTCGGGCAACACCTCGATAATTCCATAATTCAAAGAAAACAGTCAATTTCCCGCCTTTTGGAATTATATGTGTCTATAGAAGAACTGTTTTTCTATATTAAAGGCTGTTTGGAAGGGTGAACATGTGTTTGTTTGTATATTGGCGTTTAACGGCCTATCAACAGCTAAGGTCATGTAAAGCCGGGCGAACGGGTTCGATCCCGTTTTAACCTGCTGCATTGGGGGGAAAATCCCAAAATCAGAACGGAATATTTACATCGAGAAAAAATATATTCATCCCTGAAATTAGAATAACCTGACCTGGTGCCAGGTCCATACCACACCAAAGTCACTTGGCCTCTTCCCCTAGCATAGTATTAGGAATAATCGTAATACTCACATTAGGGGTATAATCAGATTTAACTGTGACATAAAAAATATCAAAGACGTATGTGAGGGCCAAACCAGGGGGCCGTTTCATTAAATTTCGTAGGACTAAAATGTAAGTGCAAAATTACGATAGTCTGTAAATATCACATTAACAGTGTTTTCTTGTAAACAATTATTGGATTTACATTTATTGAGCATAGGCTGCATACTGCAGCCTATGCTCAATAAATGTAAATCCATTAATTAGATTTTCCAGACGATACTAAATTTGCACTTACGAACATTTTAGTTGTACGAAGTTTAGTGAAACGGGCCCCTGTTATCCAGTTGGAATTCCGGTAAGGTTGAACCCCGATCCTTAAATTTCCCATCGCTTTCTCCCACCTGCCACCCACTGGGGGCCGTTTCACTAAACTTCGTAATACTTCTTATGTGCAAAATTATGATAGTCAGTAAAGGTCACATCAACAATGTTTTTTTGTAAACAATTATTGGATTTACATATGCAGCCTATGTTCAATAAATGTAAGTCAATCAATTGAAATTTCCAGATAATGCTAAATTTGCACTTACGAACATTCTAGTCGTACGTACGAAGTTTAGTGAAACGGCCCCGTGGGTTTATGGTAGCGGCCTATTAGCCGACCACGGCGGGTTTGCTTTGCTTTCTTTGCCTGATTTACAATGGAACCGCTCTAAATCTGACACCCTGGGGGCCCATGGTGTCCGGTTTTTGAGAGGTTTCACTGTTCATTGTAAGTACCACTATGGGGGTCCCCGCCTAGTGCAGAATTACATCTATGTAAGAGATATGTAAGTATAATTGTGTTACACAAGTTAAACTACATACATGTATAGTTCATTATCAGGCTACGTCAGTGTCACGGTTATTTATTCGGGAGTCTCGGTGGTCACAAATGTCATAAGCCCTATTTCTCTAGTCACAGCCACATATCGCGTGCATGAGACACTTCTTATAGTGATGGGACAGTGAATGTTCCTGGCAGTGTTTATGTATTTTTTGTTGCTCTGAGCCTCATGCACGCGATATGTGGATGTGACTGGAGAAACAGGCTTTATGACATGTGTGACCATCGAGGCTCCTGATTAAATAACACACTGACTTAGCCTGATAATTAACTGCCAATTGGCTCTTAGGCCTTGAATACCCGCGGATCAAACCACTATATGGCATACCTGGGCAGAACCAGCTGGTAGAGCGGGATATAAAATTGAATTCCATAACTCCAGTGCCGGGATCGAAACCGGGCCGTCAGAATGACAGTCGGAGGTCGTAACCTCTCAGCTACAACCCCACGCACTCTGCCAGTGTTTTAGTATGTACGAGATAGTGTACACCATGTATATTGTATACTCATATATGTACTGACAGAATAGGTCATTGCTGGGTCGCAAAAACGACGAACTCATTATCACCATGTTGGTTGTTAACCGTGTTTCCAGATGAGATAATAGACGTCACTCATTAGATAAGATGCGTACATGTGTAGTTCAGACCACGGCAGTCGCCATTGTCCATACGCCGTATTCCCATGATCTCGTTGACCTTCCGGGTTTATTATGTGTACTGCGTGGAGAGATAATTCATCAGTGACCCAGACATGGGCATCTAGCTTGCTCATTCACAAAATGTGGCTGTGACTGGAGAAATAAGGCATATGGGTTTTGCGATCAGTGCAGATCCAAATCAGCCTGTGCATACATCAATGAAACACCCGTCATGCTTCTAACAAGCATCAATGCCGTCGTTAGGGGAGGTTAGATGGGTTCGTATGAACCCACCTTCTGTGTAGCCAGCAAGATTGTTTTATATAAATGAGGTCCGTGATAGCTATTTCAGGGCATGAATGAGCAGACATTATTTTATTAAAATGCCCTACTAACAAAGCACAGTCAGGTGACGCCTAACGTATTGCAATATGCCAATTTTCATAAATAAGCTTCTTAAATTGACCTGAAACTCAAGAGTTTATTTATCATTTATGTTTAAAAAAATCTTGCTGGCTGGCTCCAAAAAAGGGGGGTTCGTACACATTTGGCTTCTAGAAATCAACAAGAATGCCGAAGGTCACAATATACGCCCGTCGAGGCAAGGCCATTCAGCAAGGGGAGATAACTCACTGAAACCCAATAGGGTTCTTCATCTTGACGTGATAAACATGTATACTGAATTTGGTTACGATCAGTCAAGTAGAACTTGAGTTATTGCGTGGACAAAGTTATAAGAACAATTTCAAAATCAACCGGCTTCTTCATCTTGCCGTGATAAACATGTAGACCGTATTTGGTTACGATCGGTCAAGTAGAATTTTACTTATTGCGTAAAGACGGATAAAGAGTGGACAAATAAATAATCGCAGCCCAGGGGAGATAAGTCATCGGAAATGTTTGAAAATAAATCGTCTTCTTCGTCGTGCCGTGATAAACATGTATACCGAATTAGGTTACGAACTGTGAAGTAAAACTTGAGTTATTGCGTGAACAAGGATACAGAGTGCCAACATTTAAAAATGGCCGCCAAGGGGAGATTAGGGGAGATCATTTTTGAGAATCGATAGGCTTATTCATCTTGCCGTGATAAACATGTATACCGAATGTGGTTATGATCGGTCAAGTAGAACTTGTATACCGAATTTAATTACGAGAGGTGAAGTAGAACTTGAGTTATTGCGAGTACAAGGATACAGAGTGCCAACATTTAAAAATGGCCGCCAAGGGGAGATTAGGGGAGATCATTTTTGAGAATCGATAGGCTTATTCATCTTGCCGTGATAAACATGTATACCGAATGTGGTTATGATCGGTCAAGTAGAACTTGTATACCGAATTTAATTACGAGAGGTGAAGTAGAACTTGAGTTATTGCGAGTACAAGGATACAGATAGAGTGCAAAATATAACAATGGCCGCCAAGGGGAGATAAGTCATCGGAAATTTTTGAAAATCCATAAGCTTCTTCGTCCTGCCGTGATAAACAAGTATTCCGAATTTGTTTACAATCCGTCAAGTAGTCAATCTGTGCCCGCCCGCCCGCCCGTACAAGGTGAATACATAATACGTCCCGTTTTTAAAACTGGCGTATAAAAAATGTTTCGGGGACGTGATGCAATATGTAAATGGTCCAGGGCCCTTGGATCCCTTACATAGTTCGGTTGCTTCACAGGTGAAAGCCTAACCCCTTCTGTGACGTTTCACTGGCTGAATGACGTCATATGAGACAGGCCATGAGTTTGTACCTAAGAAGATATGAGAATTTTCATGAAAGATATTTGCAAAACCTGTTATATTTTTCGTAAATGACTAAGTTGACGAAATTATCGGCGCCAATAGCATAAAACGTTTCCGGATAATTAAAATACCATACTTGTGTATGTGGCGGCTGTCTCTGGGAAAATGGGGCTTACGAGTTTTGCGGTCAATATAGATCCAGATCAGCCTGTTGCCTCGGCACAATCAGGATCTAGACTGTTCGCCATTCATTCGATGAAGCACTCGTCCTGCTCAACAAGCAACATATATAGTTAGCAGGTTACAGGATTGTGCTATTTGATCAGTAGCTACACTGGTCGCAATTCCCATAAGCCCCATTTCATCAGTCTCAGCCACATATCCAGTGTATGAGGCCGAAGAGTCGCGGAATTCCTACGCGTTTCCTAGCCGAGCCTGGGGGCCGTTTCACTAAACTTCGTACGACTAAAATGTTCGGAAGTGCAAACTTATGATAGTCTGTAAATATCTCATTAACAATGTTTTCTTGTAAACAATTATTGGATTTACATTTATTGAGCATAGGCTGCATATGCAGCCTATGCTCAATAAATGTAAATTCATCAATTAAAATTTACAGACGACCCTAAATTTGCGCTTACGAACATTTTAGTCGTACGAAGTTTAGTGAAACGGGCCCTTGATAGCCCGATGGCAAAGGAAAACGAACCTACTCAGTCAGTTTAAAAAAACCTGCCCAAATTATACGGCTATATAAACAATGTATAACATATATTGTTTTCGATAACATTTGTGTTTGTATCAAAATTTAAGAATGGACCTTCTTTTTATTTCGTGAAATATTGATTTTATTGCGAAAATAAATTTCCCCAGGATAAATCCCCATAGACATACTCACATAGCGAAAATGTCTATGGGAATTTAACATGGATATATTTTTTTGCAATTTCAGAAATAGTGGATCGATTATCAAAATGTAACTATTGTTTTCTATCTAGACAGGTATCAGCATCAATATCAATTTTTTGTTGTTTGTTTTTACTTCCTACAGCTGTTTTTCCCCATGTTAAATTCCCATAGAGAAACACTTGTTCGTAATAAACATCGGTTTTTGACCAATATTTACGAAAAAAGAAGACTCATTTTTAAATTTTGATAAAATTTAATATTGTCGAAAAAAATATTGTGATTGCATTATTTATGTAGCCGTAAAATTTGGGCAGGTTTCGTAAAACAGACAGTAGTATTCTCGATGCATACTTGTATGTTAATTTGATGATGATTTCCTTTTGTTTGACGAATTTACCATACTTTCCTTCCTGACTAGACATTGTAGTTTTTGATCAGCATACTATATTATAGAAAACTGCACGATAAGACTATGACTGGGACACGCCATGTGACTTGTTACCTTCGGTCATCTGCGTAATTTCATGAAATTCGTTTAGAAAATTTACAATAATTTCCGTAAATGGCGTCAACAGTTGACACAATTTTCAGAGTACATGCTGAATTATATTATATTTTGTCAACTTTTGACTTTATTTGGCGTGTCTCAAATGTGTCTGTATAGTGGAACCTCTCTAAAGCGGAAGTCCCCGTGGTGTCCGGTTTAGAGAGGTTTCACTATAAATCAAACATATAAGCACACCTGGGGGTTGTTTCACTAAACTTCGTACCACTAAATTGTTCGTAAAGTGCACAATTATGATAGTCTGTAAACAGTTGATGGATTTACATTTATTGAGTAATTAAATAATAAAGAAACACGTAATGTGAATAAATGGTCATATATATCTGATCCCAGTCTGTACTATTCACCATTTACTCAGTGAAACGCCCATTGTCTCTGTCTGATAAACTTCACTGGCTTAAAAACATGGAACACAGATAACAAGTCTAACATTACATTTATTGTGACGTCAAAAATTAAGATATTTTCAAAATTTTAGATGTTTTCCGTAAATGTCAATGTTCGGAGCAAATGCTGAATAGAAGTTGCGATGAAACTTTCGTCAACTTTCGATGTTATTTCCTGACAATATCGCAGTTTCTGTTAAATATTGTTTTCACATCTTCATTTGCACATGCAGCCTATGCTCAATAAATGTAAATCCATCAATTGAACTTTCCAAACGATCATAAATTTGCACTTACGAACATTTTAGTTGTACGACGTTTAGTGAAACGGACCCCATATCTCTAAACATGTGCGAGAGATAAGTAAAACGATTACCAGCATGACAAATATAAATTTCATATCGAGATTTATTCCAAGTCAGCCCGAATGTAACATTCGGGCTGACGTGGAATAAATCTCGACATAATGGCTGCTGTTGCGCTACCTATCTCTAAACCTGGGAGAGAAATAAATGTCAGACTTACCTTCATTTAGCAGGTCGTATTATGCATTACCTGGCAAACGGAAAGAGATAAGGGCTGACCTCTGCACTATGTCACACTGGGTCTCGTTTTATCTCGGAAGGAATTATTTCAACCTAGATTTAAATTTTACGTTAGAGAATATTAATCATACATGTATATTGACGATGGAAACAGGACGCGCAAACTAATTTGCGTGCGTAGGCAATTGATAACGCACAATACATTTGTATTAAGTGACGAACATTCCAAAAGGGACCTCTTGTAGTTTCAATTGCATAGCAAGGTCGATTCACAAGGTAGAGTATTATCAGAATTATAATTATGCAATTATAAGTGAAGAGTGTGGTCTAGTGGTGAGAGCGGGGCGGGTGGGGGGGGGGGGGCGGGGGGGGGGGGTTGGGTTTCGCGTTCTCGAAATGTCCACCCAATTGGTGCCGCCCAATTGGTTCGTAAGTGCAAACTTATGATAGTCTGTAAATTTCACATTAACAATGTTTTCATGTAAACAATTATTGGATTTACATGTATTGAGCATAGGCTGCATATGCAGCCTATGCTCAATAAATGTAAATCCATAAATTGAAATTGACAGACGATCTTAAATTTGAACTTACGAACATTTTAGTCGTAAGAAGTTTAGTGAAACGGCCCCCTGGCACATAACATATTGCTGTTATTGTATACTTCGGCCTAGTACTGCGCAGATGAAGTTATCATTGTCATTATGTGATCCTGAATACTAATCTCGCTGTCAATGTGGCTTTGTTGTCCCGGAATCTCGGATAAAATGTTTGTTGATAAAATACCGATAAAATATGTGCGTAGCAACAAAATATACGTCAACAAAGATACAGGTTTCTCAGGATGTACCACAGTAACATACGGAGCCCCGCAGGGGACGTAGATTTTTTTATTTTATTAATTCGTTCACACGAAATAACAATTAATTCCCTCAAAACAATTCTTTCCCACGAATTAACAATTCGTCCCCTCAATTTAACAATTTGTTCCCACGAAATAACAATTCGTGTTAATTCGTGGGAACGATTTGTTATATCGTGGGAACGAATTGAGGGAACGAATTGTCATTTCGTGGGAACGAATTGTTAATTCAAGGGAAGTAATTGTCATTTCGTGGGAACGAATTGTTAATTCTGGGGAACGAATTGTTATATCGTGGGAACGAATTGTTATTTCGTGGGAAAGAATTAATAATAACAAATCCATGTCCGTAGTAACGTCTGCGTGTTTGCTCTCAGTTTATACGTGACGTCTGCGTGTTTGCTCTCAGTTTATACGTGACGTCTGCGTGTTTGCTCTCAGTTTATACGTGACGTTTGGGTTTCACCCACGTTGCACTTGCATGTGATTTTGTACCTAAGAATATGAAGTCGAAAGCTGGTGACATTGTCAGGACATTATCGTAAATGTTGTATATATTTTTCACGAGATATCGCAATTCTTCTAAGGTACAGATTCACATGGCTTGTCCAATATCATCGCGACAAGACTTCCCTTATCTAGAATAATCTGTACATGTAACACCGACTGACACCACCGACGTATTGCCTATACCTACATGTAGGTACACGATCGCATGGTTTGGCTCATGTATTAATGTACGTGCAGGTCTGGGTATACAAGGGTCGCACCGACCCTTGTATACCCAGACCTGCACGTGCATTAATATATGAACCAAACCATGCGATCGTGTACCTACATGTAGGAACATGTGCGATATCATAGTAAACTATTTACAGTTTTTACCATATTTTTTCGTAAATGACGTCGAAAATTTCAAATCAAATGCGGAATTGAATTCCGCATTTGCTATGAAATGTTTGTCAACTTTCGACGTCATTTACAGAAAATATCACAGTTTCTGTAAATTTATTTCATGCAAAATCCCACAATACTCGTAGGTACAAAATCACGTGGCTTAAGGACCAACTATATACCTGATAATCGTTTGATTCAAATACACTTACTTCTTAAATGTGTTGGACTATATGTATAACATATATATGAACACTGCCTCTTTACTGTATCATATACGGCACCTGGGGTGGCCAAGTCGGCCAACTTTGAGTGTTCCAGCCATCAGCCGGTTTCACCTGCTCTGTAGTTTGACAAAATACTCAAAATGTTAAGTAGAAATTATATTATAATGTAGCTAATCACATGTAGAAAAGCCAGGAGAACGGTCTCCTATCAATTATATTACACCAAACTATAACATATGTCAGTTTTCTGGACAGTTTTGTGTCTGTGTTTTCAACAGCATGAACCACCATTATAAATAGCTTCATACACAGAAAATCGCACAGTGTTTCACTTTTTCCTGGCAAACCACACAACACATACAATATATACCCACTATTATTCTCTTTTATTACCTATCAAATCCAGTGACATGTAAGCAGTTACCTGAGTGCATTGTCTCTGGTGTCTTCTCACCTGCTATGCGAGTAAATATGGCTTTACCTAAGTGTAACGTGTACAGCAACATAGGCTGTGCATCAGATTGGAAAGTGTACACGTTGGAATTTATTTTGAGATTGATTGGAGAAATTCTCAGATACCTTCTTTGCTGGCATAATATGTATAGCTTGCCGTTCTCATATATGTCTATTATGTATTGCACCAAATCTTATTTGGTTTACTGTCATATTAGTTGCTGTATGACATTGTGTCAAACGCACGAAGTGATGAAACTATAATGGCTTGTACATATAAAGATGGCGGAGATACATTGAAGTTAAGTGTATCTATCTATTACCTAATACCTTAACTCAGTGGGTCATATTTTGGAATGACCTCGCGTGTCGTATCGTTGTTTGTCTTCAATATTTTGATTGTGACTATCCATATTTGCCATAAATAACGTGTAAAATTGGCAGTGAAAATTCGGATTTTGCTGTTAAAGGTACATGCCTACTCAGTAGGCACAAACTGTTCTTTATATGAATTAAATAAGTGTCTAATTGTGTCACTATTCCACCAGTTCTAGAAGTTACGAGTGCCTGCTATACAGATATAATCATTTAGTAATATTTATTTTACTGATAGTGACGCGCGTTGCTATTAGGCTATTTTCATATGCAAATGAGGCATGACATTTTTTAATTAGTTATACTAATTAAATGCGTCACTTGAAAAGATAATATTTTCGACAGATTATAAAGTATGATCATTGCACATCAAAAAATAATTACAGAAAATAAAATGTCCGTTAATATTTTAAGGAAACACGGTTATCGCTTTTGATATCAGAGTGGGAATTTATATCTGATATAAAATGTATAATAATGCCAATCAATAAGTGGGATAATTGTAAATGAATGGTTATTTAGCCAGAAAATGTCTCAGATGATGTCTCTGATATAAATAACATTTTGTGCCTACTGAGTGGGCATGTACCTTTAACTCGGTGTCATTTGTGACTGTGAGTGGATAAATGGGACTTATGTTATTTTTTTTCGATTCGACCAGTGTAGATCCAGATCAGCCTGTGCATCCGTACAGTCTGATCATGATTTGCACTGCTCACCATTCCATCAATGAAACTCCCGTTATGCTTCTAACAAGCAATACAGAACGTTATCAGGCTACAGGAGTATGCTATTTGAGCAGGAGCTACACTGGTCACAAATCCCATAATCCCCATTTTTCCAGTCACAGTCGCATTTACTAAAAAGGTTGTAACAGTGGAAAATGCCGGGGTGTCTGGTTTAGAGAGGCTCCACGGTAAAGGTATTTGAATATTTCGTAACACGGCTGAATGTTTTGCTACCAAGGACAGGTGTAATCATTATCTTTTCATAACATCCAAGGTGCATGATCACGTGGTTACAGCAACAACAACGTCGCCCACTCCAAAGTAAGTATTATTTTATATGTTCCTTAATATGCAACGGATTTTGATGAAATATGGCGCAGAAAACGCGTCTTAATGAGCTGTATTTGGTGGTCCAGGGAGTTCGGCACAGACTTACGTCGGTTTTGCGAAGAATCGATTTCCGTGTCGGAAAAACGACATTTCCGCGTCGCAAAAACGATAGAAGGTTGGGCGTAAATACAAAGACCACCAAATGCAGCTTAATAAGACGCGTTTGATGCGCCATATTTCATCAAAATCCGTTACGTAATAAGGACAATATAAATGAATATGTACTTTGAATCAGATGGATTCTGGAAGTTTCAGTACTTGTTGTTGTTGTTAGTACCACGTGATCATACATATTGACATCGAAATCATTCCAAATTATATATGTAGATTTTCCAGTGTGTCCGGTGTAGAGAGAACGAGGGATCATAGCTAGTTATTTCCCTTTGTAAATATAAATGGAAATTCAATAATTGTTTACAAGAAATTGTTAATGTGAAATTTACAGACTATCATAATTTTGAATTTACGATCATTTTAGTAGTACGAATTCTAGTGAAACGGGCCCCTGTTATTGATATCCTGACAGTCAGATGAGGGCATCGCTATTCATTCAGTAAAACCTGCATACTGCAATAATATAATAATTTATTATTATTATTAATATTATTGTTTAGTGACATATTCTCATTATTCTGATTATAACAAGGCAAACAACTGAATATCACAATGTCTTCCCTAGAAAACGTGCAGCTATATGATCCCACCGAGGCGGAGGGACGGCTAAGATAAACGCCGCAACAGAAATCGAATAATAGCATCTCGTTTATAACGATAAGCCGCGAAACGACCATAGTTGGGCCCCAACACATGTCATATCACAGGGGCGGATCCAGCATTTGGGGAACGGGGGTTGTCTAGTTGCGAAGGTAACTCTTGCAATCTACTCCCGACCGTCCGTAGCTAGCTACGGACGGTACGGGAGTAATTGCAAGAGTTACCGTTCGCAACTAGGGAGTTGTCCTATTTTCGAGCTCTTCGAAATGCACTTTCCTGTGTTTTACGGCATTTCAACTGGTGGTAAACTGTGATTTATGTAAACTCCGTGGCTAATCGGGGGGGGGGGGGGGGGGGGGGGGGTTGTGCAACCCCGGACCCCCCCCCCCACTCCAGATCCGCCCCTGTATCAAACACGTATCTTGTATAGCCCAACCCCATATGGATTACTCCCTGCTTGATCTGCTGTGCCTTGACCAACCCTCTAATACCATCGTCCTAAATAACAACGTTACGGCTGAGTCCCCATTTATCTCATGCATTCACACTCAGCCCTTGTCGCGGTCTGACATACCGGCATCGTGCGATAGGAGAATGAACTAGCTTACTGCTAGGTTAAACTAACCGCCTCATCAACCCCTTCGTGTAATGCACATATGTCGACTGTATCGCATGTATTAGTAAATTCGGAAACAAACGGTCGAACGACCATTGGCCCAACACTTTTCTTGGCTCAAATGCCCGGGTTTAGAAGGTCTTCACGTCAATTCATACACTTAGCCCTTAGCCTTCTGCCAGGGCTCGTTTCACTAAACGTCTTACGATAAGAAATTATCGTACGAACTTCTTAGGCGCATTTTACCGTTTCACTAACGTCAATTTCGTGCGAAATTTCTTGCGAAGTTCGTAACTTTCCTCGTAAGTCTACGATAGGTATTGGGCTGTCGTACGCAAGTGTCACGGCCGTCATACATGTATTCTATCAACAAATGCAGCCTGATATAACGTGACTTATAAGTGTAGATGCTTATCAGTTATCCCAACAAATGCAGCCTGATATAACGTGGCTTATGGAGTAGTTACTCACTATAGTTTTACCTTCTGATCAGTTAGCCAGCAAATGCAGCCTGATATAATGTGGTTTAAGGAGGAGTGATTCACTAT
The DNA here is from genome assembly GCA_029237695.1 of Conchocele bisecta. Taxonomy (NCBI): domain Eukaryota; kingdom Metazoa; phylum Mollusca; class Bivalvia; order Lucinida; family Thyasiridae; genus Conchocele; species Conchocele bisecta. The sequence goes on from CM055267.1 coordinate 26,131,659, forward strand.
AATTGTAGTGTGGTATAGGGGTGAAATGGATGTAAATTATCAGCTGTTACAGAGAGGTGGCTGTTGTAGAGAGGTGGCTGTTTGGGGAGGTTCGACTGTATATTGTTTACACTGGATTAATAGTGGTGCCCATGAGCTCTCAGGTAATTCTTATGTTTCATCAGTACGACAGAGGTTTCTTCATTGAAATGATGACCATGTTCCAGCCGTTAACACTACGAGTCCGCCAATTCCAAATTTAGCAGCATTACATATGTAGTTAGTCTGAACATTATGCAGGGAAATTTGGATCAGACCAAGTTTACACAAGGTTTGATTCTGTCCGATTCAAACCGAGTAACAGCATAAATAATGCTGCTAAATTTGCTATTGGCGGTCTCGTAGTGAACATGGTTATAATTTAAGGGAAGAACCCGCATAGCAGTCGTATTGATGAAAACTAAGATACAACTGAGACCTCGTGGGCGCCGCCATTAATCCAGTGTAAACAATAGATCACGTGATACCATACCCTGAATATTAGTATTGTGAAACGTAGAATATACAAAGTAATGTAGATTTATCGTAACTTTATTACTACATGAAATCGAGAAATCTCTAGAGTTAATCCAAACAGTCGCACCACCAAAACAGATTATCCGATGTAGATGGCGTTCGTTTGTCCGTTCAGCCCCGCGTCGAGGGCTTGCATCAGTGGATAGGGCCCGGCCCCACAGGTCCCGTGGGCGTCGTCTAGATCGAGAGCCCAGACCATCACCCCGCCGTATCCATTGTCCACCACGTACCGCGCCTGTAATCACGAGAAAACAATCTTTATGGCATATGTGACCAGTATAGTCACATATCAGCCTGTCACATATAGTCACATATCAGACTATGCTGGTCGCCAGTCACTCGTTGAAGGAGACTTGCAATTGTATCAACCCGCCGTAGCCATTCTCTACCACATGCCGCGCCTGTAACCCCGAGAAAACGGTCCTTATGACGTATTGTGACCAGTGTAGTCACATATGGGACTATGCTGTTCGCCAGTCACTGGTTGAAAGAGACTTGAAATTGTATCATCCCCGTAACCATTGTCCATCACGGAGCGAGCCGACAACACCGAGCACATGATCAATACAGGAGCCTTATGGTACATGCCGAATTGGGTCGCCAGCGAGGAGAATGCACATTTAGTGACGACCCGTGTCGCATAATAACTATAAACAAAATATAGAAAAATATACTTTTCCACATGCGCATGTGCATCCCGCTCCCCGAAAACACAAAGGGAGACAAACACTTGAAAATTAACGATACAATAGTTGTCATTCTTGCCAGCGACACACCTTTGGGTCATGGTTCATGCATGTGTAACGTTTCATGAAAATATTCGGACGCGGACGATGTTCGGTGTCTATTATTATCTGCCTCGATCTGAGATTATACAACCGGACCCGCGTAAGGCACGTAGATGTTTTTTTATTAATTCGTTCCCACGAAATAACAATTCGTTACCTTAATTTAGCAATTCGTTCCCACGAATTAACAATTCATTCCCTCAATTTAACAATTCATTCCCACGTGAACGAATTGTTAATTCGTGGGAACAAATTGTTATATCGTGGGAACGAATTGTTAATTCGATGGAACGATTGTTAATTCGAGGGAACGAATTATTAAATTGAGGGAACGAATTGTCATTTCGTGGGAACGACTTGTTAATTCCAGGAAACGAATTGTGATATCGTGCATTTCTTTTAATTTGAATAAGGGTAATGTCAGATCAACGGTTTTCCGTGGGAACGAATTTTAATTCGAAGAAACGAATTGTTAAATTGAGAGAACGAATTAATATTTCGTGGGAACGAATTGTTAAATTGAGGGAACGAATTGTTATTTCGTGGGAACGAATTAATAAAAAAACAAATTCATGTCACCTGCGGGGCTCCGTAGACACTATTTCACTACGAAGGGCGGAAGCATCGAGTGTTCACCTAGCAAATAGTTCCGAGTTTCATCAGTAAACAGTCTGAATGACTGTGCCAGTTGGTCAGATATACACTGTTTATCGCTTGTAGCCCGGTAATTTAGACTGTGAATTGCATCTAATTATAACGCGCCATGACCACATTCGGTGTATGGTGGAAGTGACCAATGTAGCCTCTGATCAGCTCACACACTACGTGCAATTCAGTATCATACAGATGTATGCCTTTCATTAGATGAATAATGCAGATTAATCAAGAACGCCGCCAACGGCATGTATCCCATCGATGTTGTGATTGTAGTTGCGAACAGTAACTCTTGCAATATACTACCGTACCGTCCGTAGCCAGAGGGCTACGGCGGTACGTGAGTATATTGCAAGAGTTACCGTTCGCAACTATGGTGGTTGGATCCTAAACACGCACATGAAGTTGCAAGCCAGCTGTTGATACGGTAAAGAAGTCAACATTATTTGATACTGTCCAATATCACTGGGGTGGGGTGACATGGGCGGGGCGGTAAATTAAACTATTATAGGAATGAATGGCCTTTTTGTGGAATTTATCGGGGTATAAACTTGGAAAAGTCGCGGGAATACTGGACGAAGGCCGGAAGGCCTCGTCCAGTATTCCCGCTTTCCGGCCTCGTCCAGTATTCCCGCGACTTTTCCAAGTTTATATCCCCGATAAATTCAACAAAAAGGCCATTCATTCCTTATAATTCCAGCATTTGAAATAAATTCATCAAGAAAATGTGTCTATTTTCCGTTTTCTTAAGAATTATTTTAACTGCGCCTCACGGTTACGGAAAGTAGTTCGGCATGGAGTTTACTGGGATATAAATTCTGGACAGAGACTTGCTACGGACCAATCAAATGTTAGTGAATTGTGTAAATATTTTTGTGCTAGAATTATTGATGATTATATTAGCAAGCAATTGAAGGAGAAATGACATCTACTGAACCGGACAGCGAGGATGGCTGGGGTGGAGAACGAAAATGTGAGTACATTAAATTAAATAATCATTTTATCCAAGGTGTGGGATCGAGTTTCCGAACCAGACTTTCGACGTGACGTAATCTGTGACGTCTTTTTTACAGTAGATTTTCTTTAAAATCTTCCTAACAAACGGACGGATTTTGATGATATGTAGCGCACTAAATACGATGGCATATGTGTTTTATGGGTACTCTGAAAGTTACTTTCAATAATCTATAACTTTCACAAAGAATCGAGTACCGTTTATTCTTCGTCAAAGATGTGCCCATTAAAAATATATTAAAGGAAATCTACTGTAAACAAATCTAAAAAAAAACATGACGTCACGCCGTTCGGAAATACGTGACCCCACACCCTCAGATTGTCGCCGATATCGATGTTGAGGAACTACAATACTTACCTCAACAAAGAGAGCTGACAAACATTTCAATTTAACCCTTTCAACCCTAAGGAACTGGAATGGTCTGTGATATGCTAATGTTCCGACAAATCCAATGGTCACAAAATGATTTTCAGATTCGTCCATTTATGAAAAAGGGGTGTCTTTTATCTAAGAAATATGAAAATTACTTTCGGGTTCAAAGGGTTAATTCCGCACGTGCGTTGAAATGTATGTCAACTTTCTACGTCATTTACATAACCTGGCATGGGCAGAACTCGACTCATATGTTATCATTTTACACGTATGTAAGTACATGTATATATGTACACTGAATGGCTTGTAGTGTTAAGGACGCTGTCTTTTGGCGAAAAGCAAACTGTGCTTAATTTAAATGCATTACAGCCAATGTGCATGATCACGTGGTTAGAACAACAACAATAATGGCCACTCCAAAGTAAGTAGTATTTGATAGTTTCCTTAATATGCAACGGATGTTGATGAACTATGGCGCAGCAAACGCGTATTCATGAACTGCATGTGGTGGTCTCGGGATGTTTATGGTAAACATGGTAAACTCGGAAATCGATTCTTCGCAAAAACGACAGAAGTTTGGGCCAAAGTACCGAGACCACCAAATGCAGCTTAACAAGACGCGTTTGATGCGCCATATTTCATCAAAATCCGTTACATAATAAGGAGAATACGTACCTTGAATCGGAGGCGCATTTTAAAGATTCAGTACTTGTTGTTGTTATTGTTGTTGTAACCACGCGATCATGCAACTTGACAGTGGAACCTCTCTAAACCGCACACCCTGTGTCCGGTTTAGAGATGTTTCACTGTAATTAAGCACTCCATGAACAATTTGTGTCATTTTGTGACAGGGCAATATAATAAAATATAGTGAAACCCGACTAAGTTAAACACAATGGGGTCCTCAAGTGTCCGGTTTAGAGAGGTTCCACTGAACCAATTTCTAAATCACCATCTCTCAATAGGACGATGCGATAATGGAGGAAATTCCAGAGCCGGATACAATTATCTGTCTGGTTTACCCACCTTTTCATTCATACTTTGCGGGTTATCGTACCCCACCCACGTGCCATTTACGACCAGGTACGGAACACGCTCGATCGGCAGGATATGTTCGACGACACCTTGTTGTACAAGCTTGCAGATCTGAAACGGGAAAACGATAATAAATGTTGGCAAACTGACAATGACACTTACCTAGATAGCATAACACAGAATTGGTTGAAATAATAATACAAAATTTAACTTTTGAAAATCGGTCGAGAAATAAAATACATGTACATTGTACCCCCCCCCCCCCCCCACCCTCCACCCCCCAATTAAATTAAATAAAGAAATGTAGGAGGTTTTTATTATTTTATAAGATGTAGCTTTTATGATATTGGCCAACATTCAATGGCGGACTTTACGTGGATCAGTCGAGACTAATAGTTTTCCGTGGTGCGCTCAAGCATAGCGGAAAACTGTTGTCTTCAATACACGGAAGTGTAGCACGTGCAGCGAGTAGGACTGGTTATTAGCACGTGGTATGCGGGCTGTAAGGCGTGTATCGTCATTCTTGCGATAGCAGTCACTGCATAAACAGGCAATTTTATTCGAGATGGACGGTCAGAGTAGGGCGAGTATACAGTATGTTTTTGAAGGAAGCGGCGGACTGAATGCAGATATTTCGCGGAAGGTAGCGGAGCTGGTTACCGACAGTGAGAGCCGTATGCCGGACAGGCGGATTTCGGCGAGATTGGAGAGCATAGAACAACAGATAAGTGATAATTAAAAAATCTTTGTCGGAACGGCGGCTTGAAAAAATTTCGAGTATATGCATGATATTAATTTCAATAAAAGAACTGTGCTGAACCATTCAAGATGAATGCAGCGCTGAAATCTATTTTTTTGGGTCATAGACCCGAGTTTTATTGCTTCAACATGTGATAAAATTTTAGCAAAGCCACATAGTATGTACCCGAAGTTAAGCTGATGTGTCACTGTTTTGCTGTGTACACATGGTGGCTAGCAGCGTAGGTCCTGGTCCGACTGCGTGGATGTACAATTGAATGTTCGTTGGAGATTGCATGCACATGCATTTTTGCATTGAGGGTCATTGTATTATTGTGCACGTAAATGTAAGTACATCTTGTGAAATAGTCGTGAGCGTCGCAATTCTGTGCTATTTGCGATTGCGAACAGTACAGATCCGGATCAGACTGTGTGGATATTCTGAGAAATTTAGAACAAGGTTACACGGTTATCTCCCATATTGTGTATTTGTATTTCGTCGATATTGTCATATTTTCCATATTGCGAGTTTTAAGTTCGCGACAATCATAATATTGAAGGGAACATGCATTGTTTAAATTAGAATATTTCGCTAGTTTTCAAATGAGCATCAGATGATGGTGTAAATTGGCTGACCTGCCGGTTGATGTTTCTTGGAAGGATGGGTTTTGGTGATTTGGTTTACTTGATTCCGTCCTTAGTGAGGTGCCGCGCTGGTCGGATATATCGGTTTGTGCCATCATCGATGATTATAATGCATTTAATTTACTGTATGGTTGTGTGTTTTATTTCACGCTTATGCTAGGCAAATTATATTTGTTATACTACGGTGCGTATCATTGGACGTCTTTGTTGCCAGGTTTATTGTTGCCGCAACATCGACAGAAAATGGGACGGTGGGCAACCGGGCGGAGGACCCGGCTGATCGCTGATCCAGGCTGGATATTTCTAGACGATCGATGGGGCGATGCAGTCCTTATCGTGGCCGTATGTCAGCTGTGGCGCCAGCTGTGACGTCAGCTGTGACGTATACCGACAAGCAGCACTAAGTTAAGTACAACCTCAGCGAGTGAAGCATGTCAATATACATGTACGTGTACTGATAGTAGAGGTCACGTGATCAGGAGAGCCCAGATTAGCAGCACTAAGTTAAGTACAACTTCAGTGAGTGACACATGTCAATATACTTGTACTGATATGTGAGATCATGTGATCTCGAGGGGTCGGTGTGATGGAGGTAAGTCAGCTGAAGACGATTCTTTGGTGGTCTGACTTGGATTCTGATTGATCAAAGTTGGCCCCATAGACGGAGTTATAACGCCGGTAGGTAGGCTAAGATTATGTTTTCATATTATTCATGCGGAAAATAAATGGAAAATAGGATATATGCTAGAGACAATCCCAGTTGTGATGCTGACGAAATACAAATGCTGTTATGAAGGGGCGATCGATAAGTCATATTATACATCTATTTACGGTGACATAGGGAACACCGGTAAGCCTAGACAGGTTCCGGATCGCAGACACAGACATAACTGTTTGGCACTGTGCATGCATCAATATGAGTATGTATATGTGGCAAGGCAAGTGTTCAATCAAGGTAATTATTAAAAAAAAAACATTTCGATTTAAAGGGTGCATACTGTATCATGTAATGGTCTACGAGCAGCACATGAGCTATTTTGCGTTTGCGTGGTTGGAAGGCGAGATAATTCGCTATTTTGTATTTGATTGTCTCCCTTGTGGTTTAGCTAAGGCTGGTTGTATATTCTCTAACTTGTTGAGAAATGTAGTGTAATACTGGCAGAACAGTGGTCACATGGTGGTGACGTTCCTGGAAGATCGACGAGGTGACAGTGAGAATCAAGTCAGGAAATGCATGTTGCAATTTGCTGTTTTTGAATTGCAGAGGAGATGCATGTGCCCACCGTTATGTGTTGCAACCGGGCGGAGGTATGCTTGGTACATGCATATCTGAATGTCATTCATAGTGGACGAATGAATGTATTGAGTCTGTGTTAGGACAAGGACATATTGGTACTGATCAGTTGCCATTGATTGGTGTCCGAATTTTAGCTCCTTCAAAATGGTGATGTGTGATTTCGTCATATTAAGGACACAATGTATGTACAAGTGTATTATATGCAGGGCCAGTTGTTTATTGCGCATGTTTGTTTGTTGGGGTTTAACGGCCTATCAACAGCTAAGGTCAGTTAAGGCCGGGTCAATGCGTTTAGTACTCAATCCCACATATTACCTGTTCAAATGGGGGAGGTGGGACTCCCCAAATCAGAACTGAGCATTTACAATTAAAGGGGCATTGGCATATATCAGAATCTGGAAGGAAAATGTAAGGTAAATGAACAAAGAATGCTGTTGTTTGAATCAAACTGTACAGGGAGAGGTATATGTATTACCCATGCAAGTGGTACAGGCTATGGCGATTTTATTAGAATTCAGTATATACATTTGTGTTTGAGACATTCGTTAAATGTTTTTGTACAGAACGTACTGATTATCAGTATCATTCCCGTGAGACCCATTTATTCGTTTTGGGAGGAACCCGGAGTACACATTGTGATGTGTTAAGTGATTTATGTGCAATGTGCGTAATACTAATGTCAGATGTTGAAATAGTTGTAGCGCAAAGTGTTTAGGGTTTCCTAGAGTCGGCTATCCGGTGTTAGCAGAGTGTTAGCCTGCCCCTCGAGTCTGAAATAGAGGGTGATGTGAATACATGTACATGTATGCCCCTGCAGGGGGACGATAGTCCTAGTCGGGCAGTGTGATACCATAGAGTCTGGCAGTTTCATACCTTAGAGACTGACGGCCTGTAACCCTAGAGACGGGCAGTGTGATACCCTAGAGACGGGCAGTGTGATACCCTAGAGACGGGCAGTGTGATACCCTAGATACGGGCAGCTTGTTACCCTAGAGACTGGCGGCCTGTAACCCTAGAGACGGGCAGTGTGATACCCTAGAGACGGGCAGTGTGATACCCTAGAGACGGGCAGCTTGATACCCTAGAGACTGGCGGCCTGTAACCCTAGAGACGGGCAGTGTGATACCCTAGAGACGGGCAGTGTGATACCCTAGAGACGGACAGTTTGATACCCTAGAGACTGGCGACTTGTAACCCTAGAGACGGGCAGTGTGATACCCTAGAGACGGGCAGTTTGATACCCTAGAGACTGGCGACTTGTAACCCTAGAGACGGGCAGTGTGATACCCTAGAGACGGGCAGTGTGATACCCTAGAGACGGGCAGTTTGATACACTAGAGACTGGCGGCCTGTAACCCTAGAGACGGGCAGTGTGATACCCTAGAGACGGGCAGTGTGATACCCTAGAGTCTGGCAGCTTGATACCCTAGAGACTGGCTGCCTGTAACCCTAGAGACGGGCAGTGTGATACCCTAGAGACGGGCAGCTTGATACCCTAGAGACGGGCAGTGTGATACCCTAGAGACGGGCAGTGTGATACCCTAGAGACGGGCAGCTTGATATCTCCCAGAGACGGACTGGCTGCCTAACCCTAGAGACGGGCAGTGTGATACCCTAGAAACGGGCAGTGTGATACCCTAGAGACGGGCAGTTTGATACCGTAGAGACTGGCGGCCTGTAACCCTAGAGACGGGCAGTGTGATACCCTAGAGACTGGCAGTGTGATACCCTAGAGTCTGGTAGTTTGATACCCTAGAGACTGGCGGCCTGTATCCCTAGAGACGGGCAGTGTGATACCCTAGAGACGGGCAGTGTGATACCCTAGAGACGGACAGTTTGATACCCTAGAGACTGGCGGCCTGTAACCCTAGAGACGGGCAGTGTGATACCCTAGAGACGGGCAGTGTGATACCCTAGAGACGGGCAGTGTGATACCCTAGAGACTGGCAGTGTGATACCCTAGAGTCTGGTAGTTTGATACCCTAGAGACTGGCGGCCTGTATCCCTAGAGACGGGCAGTGTGATACCCTAGAGACGGGCAGTGTGATACCCTAGAGACGGACAGTTTGATACCCTAGAGACTGGCGGCCTGTAACCCTAGAGACGGGCAGTGTGATACCCTAGAGACGGGCAGTGTGATACCCTAGAGACGGGCAGTTTGATACCCTAGAGACTGGCGGCCTGTATCCCTAGAGACGGGCAGTATGATACCCTAGAGACGGGCAGTGTGATACCTAGAGACGGGCAGTTTGATACCCTAGAGACTGGCGGCCTGTAACCCTAGAGACGGGCAGTGTGATACCCTAGAGACGGGCAGTGTGATACCATAGAGTCTGGAAGTTTGATACCCTAGAGACTGGCGGCCTGTAACCCTAGAGACGGGCAGTGTGATACCCTAGAGACGGGCAGTGTGATACCCTAGAGACGGGCAGTTTGATACCCTAGAGACTGGCGGCCTGCAACCCTAGAGACGGGCAGTGTGATACCCTAGAGACGGGCAGTTTGATATCCTAGAGACTGGCGGCCTGTAGCCCTAGAGACGGGCAGTGTGATACCCTAGAGACGGGCAGTTTGATAACCGAGAGACTGGCGGCCTGTAACCCTAGAGACGGGCAGTGTGATACCCTAGAGACGGGCAGTGTGATACCCTAGAGACGGGCAGTTTGATACCCTAGAGACTGGCGGCCTGTAACCCTAGAGACGGGCAGTGTGATACCCTAGAGACGGGCAGTGTGATACCATAGAGTCTGGCAGTTTGATACCCTAGAGACTGGCGGCCTGTAACCCTAGAGACGGGCAGTGTGATACCCTAGAGACGGGCAGTGTGATACCATAGAGTCTGGAAGTTTGATACCCTAGAGACTGGCGGCCTGTAACCCTAGAGACGGGCAGTGTGATACCCTAGAGACGGGCAGTGTGATACCCTAGAGATGGGCAGTTTGATACCCTAAAGACGGACAGCCTGTAACCCTAGAGATGGGCAGTTTGATATCCTAGAGGCGGGATTTACGTAAAATGTAGATTTATACATGCATACATGGTGCGGTAACGTTACCGAGGTAGCTGAATCATGGATCAAGTTGAACAAACTCAGAGTTCAACCTGTAGAGAGATAGAAGTACGGAAGGTGGTACGTAGTTCGGTTGGCACCGTATATGGATAAAAGGTAAAGTTGGGTATTTGATTGTTTGAGCAAATCATGGGGAATCGCGATATTGATAGATTTGCATCACATTTTAAGTAAAATTATCGAATGATTTAACTCAAAATGTTGGTTTTTAATGCACAGAGACTGAGTGCTTTTGATCAGTCGTTGTCTGGATGCAAACATTGGATTGTCCCCCATTGATACCAGTGATAATAAACATAATGTTAAGATATAATGCATGTGGTACATTGATTGTGTCACAACGGAAATATGCACATTGTTGGCACATGTTGACTAATAATCATGTCATGTTTGCTAGAAAGGTGTTGTGTTATCAGAGTTTTCCACGAAACGATGTAGTGAAGTGTGGCAATGACAGTAGCCGCAGATGTATATTCAGGGAGAATACATAAAATGTTACTATCACTGCTTTACACGTGGCATTTACGTGAGTACAATGCCATACATGTATAAGTGTAGTGTGGATGGTTTTCGTCACATGAAAGTGACTGATAAGTTATAAGCCATGCAATATAATGTATACTTCATTTATTGATTGTGGATGTGATTCCATTTATTGAGTGCAGATGGTGTTTCATTTGCGCAGGATTGGTGTGACGTGTAATGGGCGGAGCGAGCTGAGGGCGGTCGTTCGTGGAGGGCAGCGTGATGGCGGACAAGATTTGGACGTACACGATGAGTAGAAAGTGACAATACGGTTAACTGTATGAACTGTGTGTGTATCATTCACCAAATGGAGGTTTTTGTTATATTAATGGGTATGCGGCAATTCCGACAAGAGTCAATGCATGGTGTATTGTATTTAACGAGAGCGGTTGTTGACGATAAGTGTCATTATGACGGCGATTTGCGATATTAACTGGGCACGTGTTTGAACAATGCAGCTAAACGATTACATGTAAGACCTACAACTGGTGTAAAGAAAGGTGTTTTCACCTCTGATATCCTGATTGATTTATTCAAGAAATATACTGGTGACATGGATTTGATAACATTAATGGACTTGTCCATGATTTTGGTTGTTTTATTTTGTTTTGCGTTCTGTAATGTGTGTGCGTTGATGATCATTTAATTAAAATAAGAATTAAGTGTAAACGGGCGCATACAGGTGGGCAATGGGGTCACATAGCGGCTTGTACACATTCCAGTGTACGTTTTTGTGGCAGGTGCAACGGCCAAATCAGAGTGTTTCTCATTTTGGCTTGTGCATCGATCACGTTGATTATTCTGATAATTGCTGGAAAGAAACATAAAGATAAGTTACACTAGGACAAGAGAAGTAATTTGAAAAATGAATGTACATGTATATGCATCTTGATGGTAAGGGTGGTTTTCAAACATTTAGATCAGGAGTTGTATTCATGTCAGCACATGCCGGTGTCAATGATTGTTGTATAAAATGACACGGCAGATGGAGGTTGGATATAAGTAAGGAGGGGCAACATGAGCAAAAGGCCTAAGACTGTTGAGGCCTTAGATTTGTAAAAGTAATTGAGTGTATATTCAAAATGTATTTATTGCCTAATTATGAGTTTTGCTATATTATAACAGAAAGTTAATTTTGGTATTTGCTGAGTGTGGAATTATGGAATGAACATTTTGACTCACAAAACCTGTCTAAAAGGACTTTTCCCTTTGTTCGTGATTTGATATCCTTGGCGTAAAGATCGCAACCAGCAGATATAAGTATGTGTTTGTGTTTCATTTAGGCCCAACTGGAGTATAGTTAAGACTAATAGTTTTCCGCGGTGCGCTCAAGCATAGCTGAAAATTGTTGTCTTCAATACACGGAAGTGTAGCACGTGCAGCGAGTAGGACTGGTTATTAGCACGTGGTATGCGGACTGTAAGGCGTGTATCGTCATTCTTGCGATAGCAGTCACTGCATAAACAGGCAATTTTCTCATATGAATGATATGATCTGATATGTAAATATGTAAATGTATATGTAATGTATGTTATTGTACATGTACAGATGTGTGGGTCCCGTGCTTTCTAGAGTGGATTTGGCCCTAGAGGTTTGTCTCTAGTTTTACCGCAGGGACCACTGTGGGTTGTGTACTGTCCATCTCGACTCATGCAGTAAAGATCGCAACCAGCAGATATGAGTATGTGTTTGTGTTTCATTTAGGCCCAACTGGAGTATAGTTAAGACATATCTCTTTCCTGCTGTTTGCAAACATTAATACAGATACAGTAGCCGATTTTACGAAAATTGCAAAGTATACTTATCTTGCTAAGTTCGCTTTGAGGAATAAGTTTTCAATTGAAGGATACATTTATTAATGTTTATTATACTAAATTTATTACATTATCACAGCTATTTTGGCTGTGATAATGTAATAATTTCAGCACAAAAATATTTACACAATTCCCTAACATTTGATTGGTCCGTTGCAAGTCTCCGTCCAAAATTTATATCCCAGTAAACTCCATGCCGAACTACTTTCCGTGACCGTCAGGCGCAGTTAAAATAATTCTTAAGAAAACGGAAAATAAACACATTTTCTTGATGAATTTATTTAAAATGCTGGAATTATAAGGAATGAATGGCCTTTTTGTTGAATTTATCGGGGATATAAACTTGGAAAAGTCGCGGGAATTCTCCAAGTTTATACCCCGATAAATTCCACAAAAAGGCCATTCATTCCTATAATAAATTCAGTATAATACTTCTGCATACTTTTAATCAATACTTTTAATCAATCATCAAATATATGCAGTCGTTAGTTCTATATGAAATAATGCATTTTAGAAAAAATAAATGATTACTCCCTCAAAGTATACTTAGCGACATAAGTAAGTTTAGAATTTTGGTGAACTCGGCATAACCTCGCTATTTTCATAACTGTTTTGTGTGGCTGTGACTGGAGAAATGGGGCTTATGGGATTTGCGACTAGTGTAGATCAAGATCAATCTAATCAGGATCGCCATTCCATCAATGAAACACCCGTCATGCTTCTAACAAGCGATATACACCGTTATCAAGCTATACTCAACAAAACTAGAAACGTCCCTGTTTTATAGCCGGTGTAGCTCTGTCTATGTATGTACCACATGTTCAAAGTACATGTATTTTAAACCGTGGCGATGTTCAGAATACGATCGTGTAGAGTTTAGCCGATACACACGGTTTACATAGCGGCCAGTGACCGGAACGTTGATTTCCACTTTTTGCACGTGCACGCTATACTTGTCATCGATAAGGTGATTCAGTTCATCTCGTACCATTCATGCGATAGGGGCTATTCGGAAAATTAAAAAACTTTTTTAATTTTTCACTGTTTTCGATATGCCACGGCTTTTCGAAAACGAGCGAAATCAGGCAATTGGGATGCTTGCGGGTGGGATGGCCGCCAGCGCGGTCGCGCCTCGGTTTGGTTGCTGTCGGAAGACGATTGATCGTCTTGCAGCCCGGTACCAGAGACTGGGGCTGTTCACGACCGGCAGCGACCTGGTGGAGGCCTCGTGTAACGACGGCTAGAGCCGATCGTTACATTACGTTGACGCACTTACGTCAACGTCGATTGGCAGCCACAGTCACTGCTAGGCGATACGGTGTCTCAGGGCAGACCATTCGCAACCGGTTACGTCGTAACGCCCAACCAATCCGGGCACGCCGCCCGTACACTGGTCAGATAATGACCCAACGTCAACCGTGCTGCCAGACTGTTATGGGCGCGACGTCATCTGAACTGGAGAAGGGCTGACTGGAACCGAGTTTTGTTCACCGATGAATCTCGGTTCACAGTTAGTCATGCTGACGGAAGATTACTGGCATACAGGCGTAAAAATGAAAGATTCACCGATTGTTGCATTGTTGAGAAGAACAGGTTTGGGGGAGGGAGCGTAATGGTCTGGGGTGGGATCATGGGAAACCGGAAGACAGATTTGGTTGTTGTACAGGGCAACATCAATGCACAACGTTATGTTGCAGATGTGCTAAATGCACATGCCTTACCATTTATCCGTCAGCATGGTCCTGGTGTGACACTGATGCACGACAATGCCCGCCCTCACGTAGCCAGGGTCACCACTCAATACTTACAGCAAAACAACGTCGACGTCATGCCATGGCCCGCGGTTCTCCCCGGATCTCAATCCCATTGAGCACATATGGGATGAGCTGGGCCGCAAAGCACGAGCTAACCATCAGATTGACAATGTTCGCGATCTTACACGGGCGTTACAACGGGAATGGAGGAATTTGCCCAACGCACCGGTATTGCGTTACGTCACGTCGATGCGGCGTAGGATCATTGCATGCATTCATACAAATGGTGGCCACACTCGGTACTAACGAGATTTACTGAATTTGCCACATTACTTATTGAAATTCCATCTCTAAACATTAAGTAACACATTTCTGAGTTTTTGTGATTTTTGATTTTGACCCCTACCGCCCTTGGCCGGTTATCTCTCGAATATTTAACAAGATATCCAAATGCAATTTATTGACTTTGATACAGAAATGAATGAACTTGTTTTTCCATTTTGATTTTTAAAAGTAACCCTTTTGGTTTTTGATGAATCTTTCCTTAAACATGGAGGGACGTTTCTAGTTTTGCTCAGTATACATGCTAATGCGATTTGATAAAAAGCTACACTGGTCAATGGTCACAAATTTCATGAGCCACATTTCTCCAGTCACAGCCACACAGTGGAATCTCTCTAAACCGTACACAGAGACAAGTTAGTGCTTGATTTTTATATATTTGTTTCCATTTATATCAGATGATAATGTATGTTCATGATCTCAAGCACCCACGGGTGTCATGTCCCCATGCTGTCCGGTTTAGAGAGGTTCCACTATATAAAGTGCAGATGGTGGACGGGGTGTCTATTACTCAATGATGTGTTTGCGGAATGCCTCATTTGTATGTGGTGCCGTTTGGATATTCATTTGAAGCATTCTTTGATATTCTTAATTAGATTTTTGGATATTCATGATTCCAGGGGCGCCTTTTTTCTACTTAGTCAGCATATGGATATACATGTACATAGCTGGATTTTTTGAATATCCAAATTTATCCCGTCAACACAGTGCGTATGTGCCGTGAAACACGGTGCCGTGAAACAATTTTGATATCCTGTCAATACTATTTTTGCATTTTACTGCCATTTGTAGGTGTTGACGGGATAAATAGAATAGTAGGTTAGTGCCGTGAATGGGAAAAATATCTGGCGCGGCTCGGAAACGGGATGTGCTCGAGCCGCGCCAGATATTTTTTCCCATTCACGGCACGAACCTACTATTCTCTATATCAATTGTAGGTACGGATATCTAAAATTCGAATTATGGATATCTAAAATTCGAATTATGGATATCTAAAATTCGAATTATGTATATCCATTTAATACTGAATAAATAGCAAAAACGACGGATGTACCTGGTAGTAAGGCATAGACCCGCCAGTGGCAAAGCGGGCCCCGATGGTGGCGTTGTCGGGGTCGAGCAGGCTGAACATGCGGCCATACAGCGGCACGCCCACAATCAGCTTATCCTTGGGCACTTCCTGCGACGCCCAGTTCTTCACGAGGCGATCCTAGCATATAGTCGAACAGAGTAGTGACAATATACAATGGAAACATCGGCAATTAATACGTGTATGTCTTAAATGTGAATCTCCTGAATCATATTAACAATGGTATGCTTATTAAAATTGCCAACAATGTAGTTGATTCGAAATTTGAAAATCTACTGTTCAATTGCTCTGTACTTGTTTTTTTGTCCACCGGAATGGTTATTGCTAAGTCACGTCACTGATGTTGACGATATTTTAATAGATGAAGCTACATGTTATATGTGGCTGTGACTTGAGAAATTGGACTTACAGTGGGGTCAGCGTGTAAGGGCACACACGAACGAACACGACAGGTTGGTTCCAACCTGTCGTGTTCGTTCGTGCGTGTACTTACACGCTGACCCCACTGTATGGATCTTGCGACCAGTGTAGATCCAGATCAGCAAGCGCATCAGCAAAGCACCTGGCATGCATCAAACAAACCATACAGGCTATAGGAGTGTACTATTTGATCAGTAGCTACACTGGTCACAAATCCCAAAAGCTCCTCCAGTCACAGACACATCTGATATAGTTAAAGGTGATTCCATCACAATCGAACAACAGTTAATAAATAAGTTACAAGCGAGCACGTTATACATATACCAATGTGCATGATCACGTTGTTACACAACAACATCAATGGCTGAAAGTGTTGAAAGCGCACCCACTCCAAAGTACGTATTATTTGATAGTTTCCATAATATGCAACGGATTTTGATGACGTCTTCATGAGTTGCATTTGGTTGGGCACATACGTATGTTGTTTTTGCGAAGAATCGATATCCGTGTCAGTAGACACGGAAATCGATTCTTCGCGAAAACGACAAAAGTTTGAGCCAAAGTACTGAGACCACCAAATGCAGCTTAACAAGACGCGTTTGATGCGCCATATTTCATCAAAATATATTACATAATAAGGACAAAATAAAAGAATACGTACTTTGAATAGGAGAGCTTCTGGAAGTTTCAGTACATGTCGTTGTTGGTGTAACCACGTGATCACACACCCTGTATACTTGCTATTGGTATTAAAGGTACATGCCCACTCAGTATGCACAAAATGTTCTTTATAGGAATTAAATAAGTGTATAATTGTGTCATTATTCCACCAGTTCTAAAATTTACGAGTGCCCTCTCTACAGATATAATCATTTAGTAATATTAATATTACTGATTGTGACGCGCGGTGGTATCATGCTATTTTCATATGCAAATGACACATGATTTTAATTATTTATATTAATTGAATGCGTCACCTGCAAACATACTATTTTCGACAGATTATAAAGTATGATCATTGCACATCAAAATATAAATACAGAGAATAAATAGTAATGTCCGTTAACATTTTAAGGAAACATGGTAATCGCCCCTGATATTGGTGTGGAATTTTACGTCCGATATAAACTGTATAATAATACCAATCAATACGTGGGGTAATGGTGAATGAATGTTTATTTTGCGAGAACATGTCTCAAATGATGTCTGATATAAGGAACATGTTGTGCCTACTGAGTGGGTATGTACCTTTAAACATCAACAGCGTTTAACTTACGACGTTGACGTCATTTGTGCTGTGCAGAGCACTGTGAACGTTAATCGTGTCCTCCCATTCACCATGAAAATCATACATCATCAGGTTGATAAAGTCCGCGTATCTGAACAAAGTAAACAATTATATGGATTCATATATCAAGGTGTATGATCACGTGGTACTAACAACAACAACAAGTATCGATTCAAAGTACGTATTATTGTATAGTGTCCTTATTACGTAACGGAATTTGATGAAATATGGCGCATCAAACGCGTCTTGTTAAGCTGCATTTGGTGGTCTCTGTATTTTCGCCCAAACTTCTGTCGTTTTTGCGAAGAATCGATTTCCGTGTCCCCGACACGGAAATTGATACTTCGCAAAAACGACATAAGTCTGTGCCAAACTCCATAGACCACCAAATGCAGCTCATGAAGACGCGTTTGCTGCGCCATATGTCATCAAAATTCGTTGCACATTAAGGAAACTATCAAATAATACTTACTTTGTGTGGGCGGCATTGCTGTTGTTGTAACCAAGTGATCGTGCACCTTGTATATAGAATACCAAGCTAGTGCTATCTGGCTATTGTCTTTTGATATCAAGTTTATCAGGATCGGCTAGGAAGTGTGGGGGAATTTCTCGGCTGGCCGAGTCGAGCCCGATAAATGTAATATCAAAATATACTGGCACGATGTAATATGTATCAGGTAACGTTTTATGTCAGAGTATGTGCAAATAAACATGGATTAGGATGGATATAGTTCGAATTTTGAATCACATTGATGTCATTTGGTATTGCCATATGACGCTGTTATTACCAGTAATGTTAGTCCTGGAATAACGTATAAGACAGTTCCAATGGAAAGTTTTATTGAACACCTTGTTACCAGTACAGTTTTAACCCTTAGGCCGCTACTCACAACAAATGTCGTCTGCTGATGCTTTTATACCTTGCCTTATTTCTCAATACAATCCTGGTTTAGTGCTGTCAAAGCATGTTGTAAATTATTCTAATGTGCTGTCAAAGCATGTTTTTGATGATAAAAATGGAAAATAGAAAATAAACAGCAGACGACAAAAAAATAAGATAGCGGTGTAAGGGTTAATTCGTGCCAGTCATCGGCTAGAAAACGGCAACGTGTGGTATCCATAGCAGTTGTTCGTCTTTACAGGGATTACAGTAAGTAGAATTCCAGATAAGCTATGTGTCTATAGCGTACTGTACCCCCTGATTTCAAAATCATTGCGTATTTTACCTTTACAAATGGGTTATTGATTTTCTTCATTACTAAATAGGGAACACATGATAACAAATATAACAAATTTAAACATTCACTACACTGTTTGCTTTTTGCAGCTCAAGTAAGTAAATTTTAAACTTTATGACAGTATTTTCACTACTCAATTTGAAAATCAATGTGTATTTTCGCGTTGCTGTGCGTATTTTGTACTCTGTACTCCTGTTGTTGTTACACAATGCGTATTCAGATAAAATAATTGCGTAAATTGAGAATAGTAGGTTAGTGCCGTGAATGGGAAAAATATCTGGCAAGGCTCAAGAATTTATTTATTTCTCATCAGAAGTATATGTTGTGACCACTCATTGAACCGTCTCGCCGACATATACTTTGGTTCAGAAACAAAGAAAATAGATAGAGAATAGTAGGTTAGTGCCGTGAATGGGAAAAAATATCTGGCAAGGCTCAGGAAACGGGATGTGCGAGGCTCTGCCGAGCACATCCCGTTTCCGTGCCGCGCCAGATATTTTTTCCCATTCACGGCACTAACCTACTATTCTATTTATCCCGTCAACACATATAAATGGCTTTAAAATGCAAAGAAATTATCCCAGCAACCGCATATATTCATACGCAGTGAGTAGGTCGTATTGATAGGATATCAACAATGTTTCACGGCACGGTGTTTCACGGCACATACGCACTGTGTTGACGGGATAAAATGCGCAACTACGCACCTTGCCTGGAGCTCTGAGTAAGTACGTAAGTAAGTAATTATTTGACTTTATATAGTGTCATGTGTTAAATGAAACATACACTGTTATATTTGAATACTGACGCAAACATACGGCCTTATGGACATACTGTATATGTCACTTTCAAATGGTCAGTGAAAAAAAGAACAGATGTTTATTTAATCTATAATTAAAAATGTGACCCCGACGTGATTCGAACACGCAACCTTCTGATCTGGAGTCAGACGCGCTACCGTTGCGCCACGGAGTCCGTATACTGGTAAGCTTTCACACTTCATGATGTCCATTACTGACCATACTAATGCTTCTCCATTGCTGCAATGACGGCCAGAAGCGCAGTCTGATCTGGGCATAAACACATTTTCTTCATGAATTTATTTCAAATGCTGGAATTACATGTATAAGGAATGAATGGCCTTTTTGTGGAATTTATCGGGGATATCAACTTGGAAAAGTCACGGGAAGTAGTATATAGGAGTCAAAATGATACCACCACCCTCTGGAAACCAATGGCTACGCGCGGAGCCTCCCACCAGGTGGTGCTATAATTAATGACTCTTATATTTTATCTCCAAAATATGAGAAAATATGACATACGAGAATGGAAAGGTCGAGACATCCACTATTGGGACGAAGACATCCACTATTGTAACCAAAACGGCACCAGTTGTACAACCAGTCCCAATTGTGTATACCGGTATGAATTGTGGATACTCGCGTCACAATTGTGGATGATTTCGTCCCAATAGTGGATACATTGCAAAAATCGGCAAAAACATCCACAATTGTGACGAAATCATCCACAATTGTACTACCAAAATTGAAAAAAAAAATCACCAAAATATGACAAAATATGACAAAATACAATGAGAATATCCACAATGGGACGAAGACATCCACAATTGGGACGAGAGTATCCACAATTGGTCACGATATACACAATTGGACTGGTAGTACAAAAGACGACGTTTTCGCCCAATAGTGGATAGTGTTCTAGACGTCCCAATATTGCAAAATTGCAAAACATCCACAATTGTGACGAAAACATCCACAATTGTGCTACCAAAATTGAAAAAAAAAAATCACCAAAATATGACAAAATATGACAAAATGCAATGAGAATATCCACAATTGGGACGAGAGTATCCACAATTGGTCACGATATACACAATTGGACTGGTAGTACAAAAGACGATGTTTTCGCCCGATAGTGGATGGGGTTTTAGTACATTCTGCACGAGCCACAATTTTTGGAGGATTCCCCACCCAACAACTCGCCACCTCGTCTCGTTTCGCCTCGGCACATCCACAATCGAACGCCCAATTGAAGATATGTTTCCCATTGGAATAGACAGACACAATGCCATACAAGGAATGCGAAACATGCGGCAAGGGTTTCGACAAGCCCGCAAATCTTCGAAGACACATGGGTCGCAAGAACCCCGTGCAGACCTCCCACGAGAGAGTGTCCCGGATGTGGAGGGAAGTTTGCCACCTACAAGACTCTCTGGCAACATCGCTCGAACAGGTGTCCCGAGGGGGCAGAAGATAGAACCACGGAGGGTAGCAAGAAGAAGGCTGCGACCAGGAAGAGGGTCCTGGTACTGGAGAGGAGGGTGGTAGAGTTGGAGGAGGAGGTAGCTAGACTGCGGGATGGAAAACATCGCGAGGGAGCGAGACACGAGAACGTCGACGACGAGATCGATTGGGCAGATCTCGATCTGTAGAGAGATTCTGCACATTTTTGCACATTTTTGCACTAGCCAGTTTGCCCCATCTCGACCCCAACAGCAAACAAAACACCAGAAAACCTCTCCCAAAAGGCAAACAAAAATGATACCACCCATTTGTGTATTTGGACACATTTGGGAAAAGTGTAGAAAAAACAAAAATGATACCACCCATTTGTGTATTTGGACACATTTGGGAAAAGTGTAGAAAAAACAAAAATTACCACCCATTTGTGTATTTGGACACATTTGGGAAAAGTGTAGAAAAAACAAAAATGATACCACCCATTTGTGTATTTGGACACATTTGGGAAAGACGGGTTGGAAAAATTCGCCTCCCAAGAGGCAAACAGAAATGATACCACCCATTTGTGTATTTGGACACATTTGGGAAAGACGGGTTGGAAAAAGAGGCTCGCATCTACAAGACCTTTTCTCGCAGAGCGCGAACACAGGACTCGGCGATTTCTCGTTTTCGTGTTTCTACGGCCAGCGCTTGCTCTAGATCTGCAATCCGAAGTTGTAGCCGCGCGTTTTCGCTTGGTGGGCCATCCGGACACGAGGTGTGGCCGTGCCTAGCTAGAGACCGTGCATGGGAAAAAGTCTTTCCGCAACCATCGCACAAGAAGCGCGGCGGACTACACCCATTTTTTCGTTTCTCGTGTCGCGCCAAGTTGTACTTTTTGGCAAAGACTCTACCACACTTTTCGCACTCCATTTTCCCAATAGTGTTTTGTGTCTAATTGGGCGCAAAAATATTTTGGAAAAATGGAGGTAGAAAAAATGATACCACCCAATTGTCCACATTTGGACTTTTGGGAAGTCGAAGAAAAATCGTCTCCCAAGAGACAAACAAAATGATACTACCCAATTGTCCACATTTGGTCTTTTGGGAAGTCGAAGAAAAAATCGTCTCCCAAGAACAAAACAAAAATGATACCACCCAATTGTCCACATTTGGACTTTTGGGAAAAGTGTAGAAAAAATTCGTCTCCCAAGAGGCAAACAAAATCTAGACCACCCAATTGTACACATTCGGACTTTTGGGAAAGTCGAAGAAAAATCGTCTCCCAAGAGGCAAACAAAATCTAGACCACATCGAAAAACAGAAAACCTCTCCCAAAGGAGGTAGAAAGACAACTCGGAACAGGAAAGACAACTCGGTACACCAAAATGGCTACTCCATGTAGAAAGGGTCGCGACTACCAGAGTGCTGGTGTACGTAGTCGCTAGTTTTGGTTTTTTCCTTCGGTGTACCGGACTGTTTTGTGGAGTGCACGAACTGGGCGTCGGGGTCTGTTTTGTTCTTCCAGAGTCTACAAGACTCTAGGGACACGAATGGGAACAGTGGTTTGCAGACCGCGTACGCCACCACGAGAACCCCGAGCCACCACTTCGCATTCTCTACGGTTTTCCAGATGTCGTGCACCTCCCACCCGGATTCCGTCTGGCACTCTTCTTCCTCCGGACACTCTTCTTCCTCCGGACACTCGTCTTCCTCCAGGTCGTCTTTCTTCGGATCGTTGGAAATTGCATCCAACAGTCTGCGTTCCAGTGTATCCAACCGGTTCTCCAAACGTCTCTCCATGTCGGACAGGCGCGTCGATTCTTCGAACGAGCGTGCATCTTCTAGTAGATCCGTGGGGAACTCCGTGGTGCCCGCAAAACCAGGCGCGGTCACCCTGTGTTCTACGGGGGTAGGGGTTTCTTGTTCTTCTGGGGTTTCTTCGGGTTTTGTACTACGTTCCGCATCGACATCGTCCCAGATTTTTCGAAGACGAGAGCTCCCGATCCCGTACTTCTTTTTTGTTTCGTCGGCTGTCGACTTTCCACGGGCAGAAATAATTTCTCGAATATTTTCCGGAGACAAGTAGGTTTTTGGCATGTTTGCAAACGTTTCTATCTAGAGGGGGCATTTGTCCAACATGGAATTCCCAAATCGTTCGAAATGGTCGAAATACTTGTTCGCGGTGCTCGGATTGCTCGGATTGCGCACCAGTGTGCTCGGTTTGCTCGCCAAATTGCTCGGATTGCTCGCCAGGAAATCCAGTCCGCTCGGGAAGGTCGAAATGCCTGCTCGCGATTCCCATGGGGGCTCGGGCTCTCCAGGGTGCTCAGTTTGCTTCCCAGAATTTCTATTTTTGCTATCCTTGTTGGCTAGAAATGGAGAGCCCGAGCCCCCTGGGAATCGCGAGCAGGCATTTCGACCTTCCCGAGCGGACTGGATTTCCTGGCGAGCAATCCGAGCAATTTGGCGAGCAAACCGAGCACACTGGTGCGCAATCGAGCCTAATCCATCCGAGCACCGCGAACAAGTATTTCGACCATTTCGAACGATTTGGGAATTCCATGTTGGACAAATGCCCCCTCTAGATAGAAACGTTTGCAAACATGCCAAAAACCTACTTGTCTCCGGAAAATATTCGAGAAATTATTTCTGCCCGTGGAAAGTCGACAGCCGACGAAACAAAAAAGAAGTACGGGATCGGGAGCTCTCGTCTTCGAAAAATCTGGGACGATGTCGATGCGGAACGTAGTACAAAACCCGAAGAAACCCCAGAAGAACAAGAAACCCCTACCCCCGTAGAACACAGGGTGACCGCGCCTGGTTTGCGGGCACCACGGAGTTCCCCACGGATCTACTAGAAGATGCACGCTCGTTCGAAGAATCGACGCGCCTGTCCGACATGGAGAGACGTTTGGAGAACCGGTTGGATACACTGGAACGCAGACTGTTGGATGCAATTTCCAACGATCCGAAGAAAGACGACCTGGAGGAAGACGAGTGTCCGGAGGAAGAAGAGTGTCCGGAGGAAGAAGAGTGCCAGACGGAATCCGGGTGGGAGGTGCACGACATCTGGAAAACCATAGAGAATGCGAAGTGGTGGCTCGGGGTTCTCGTGGTGGCGTACGCGGTCTGCAAACCACTGTTCCCATTCGTGTCCCTAGAGTCTTGTAGACTGGAAGAACAAAACAGACCCCGACGCCCAGTTCGTGCACTCCACAAAACAGTCCGGTACACCGAAGGAAAAAACCAAAACTAGCGACTACGTACACCAGCACTCTGGTAGTCGCGACCCTTTCTACATGGAGTAGCCATTTTGGTGTACCGAGTTGTCGTTTCCTGTTCCGAGTTGTCATTTCTACCTCCTTTGGGAGAGGTTTTCTGTTTTTCGATGTGGTCTAGATTTTGTTTGCCTCTTGGGAGACGATTTTTCTTCGACTTTCCCAAAAGTCCGAATGTGTACAATTGGGTGGTCTAGATTTTGTTTGCCTCTTGGGAGACGAATTTTTTCTACACTTTTCCCAAAAGTCCAAATGTGGACAATTGGGTGGTATCATTTTTGTTTTGTTCTTGGGAGACGATTTTTCTTCGACTTCCCAAAAGACCAAATGTGGACAATTGGGTAGTATCATTTTGTTTGTCTCTTGGGAGACGATTTTTCTTCGACTTCCCAAAAGTCCAAATGTGGACAATTGGGTGGTATCATTTTTCTACCTCCATTTTTCCAAAATATTTTTGCGCCCAATTAGACACAAAACACTATTGGGAAAATGGAGTGCGAAAAGTGTGGTAGAGTCTTTGCCAAAAAGTACAACTTGGCGCGACACGAGAAACGAAAAAATGGGTGTAGTCCGCCGCGCTTCTTGTGCGATGGTTGCGGAAAGACTTTTTCCCATGCACGGTCTCTAGCTAGGCACGGCCACACCTCGTGTCCGGATGGCCCACCAAGCGAAAACGCGCGGCTACAACTTCGGATTGCAGATCTAGAGCAAGCGCTGGCCGTAGAAACACGAAAACGAGAAATCACCGAGTCCTGTGTTCGCGCTCTGCGAGAAAAGGTCTTGTAGATGCGAGCCTCTTTTTCCAACCCGTCTTTCCCAAATGTGTCCAAATACACAAATGGGTGGTATCATTTCTGTTTGCCTCTTGGGAGGCGAATTTTTCCAACCCGTCTTTCCCAAATGTGTCCAAATACACAAATGGGTGGTATCATTTTTTGTTTTTTCTACACTTTTCCCAAATGTGTCCAAATACACAAATGGGTGGTAATTTTTGTTTTTTCTACACTTTTCCCAAATGTGTCCAAATACACAAATGGGTGGTATCATTTTTGTTTTTTCTACACTTTTCCCAAATGTGTCCAAATACACAAATGGGTGGTATCATTTTTGTTTGCCTTTTGGGAGAGGTTTTCTGGTGTTTTGTTTGCTGTTGGGGTCGAGATGGGGCAAACTGGCTAGTGCAAAAATGTGCAAAAATGTGCAGAATCTCTCTACAGATCGAGATCTGCCCAATCGATCTCGTCGTCGACGTTCTCGTGTCTCGCTCCCTCGCGATGTTTTCCATCCCGCAGTCTAGCTACCTCCTCCTCCAACTCTACCACCCTCCTCTCCAGTACCAGGACCCTCTTCCTGGTCGCAGCCTTCTTCTTGCTACCCTCCGTGGTTCTATCTTCTGCCCCCTCGGGACACCTGTTCGAGCGATGTTGCCAGAGAGTCTTGTAGGTGGCAAACTTCCCTCCACATCCGGGACACTCTCTCGTGGGAGGTCTGCACGGGTTCTTGCGACCCATGTGTCTTCGAAGATTTGCGGGCTTGTCGAAACCCTTGCCGCATGTTTCGCATTCCTTGTATGGCATTGTGTCTGTCTATTCCAATGGGAAACATATCTTCAATTGGGCGTTCGATTGTGGATGTGCCGAGGCGAAACGAGACGAGGTGGCGAGTTGGGTGGGGGAATCCTCCAAAAATTGTGGCTCGTGCAGAATGTACTAAAACCCCATCCACTATCGGGCGAAAACATCGTCTTTTGTACTACCAGTCCAATTGTGTATATCGTGACCAATTGTGGATACTCTCGTCCCAATTGTGGATATTCTCATTGCATTTTGTCATATTTTGTCATATTTTGGTGATTTTTTTTTTTCAATTTTGGTAGCACAATTGTGGATGTTTTCGTCACAATTGTGGATGTTTTGCAATTTTGCAATATTGGGACGTCTAGAACACTATCCACTATTGGGCGAAAACGTCGTCTTTTGTACTACCAGTCCAATTGTGTATATCGTGACCAATTGTGGATACTCTCGTCCCAATTGTGGATGTCTTCGTCCCATTGTGGATATTCTCATTGTATTTTGTCATATTTTGTCATATTTTTGGTGTTTTTTTTTTTCAATTTTGGTAGTACAATTGTGGATGATTTCGTCACAATTGTGGATGTTTTTGCCGATTTTTGCAATGTATCCACTATTGGGACGAAATCATCCACAATTGTGACGCGAGTATCCACAATTCATACCGGTATACACAATTGGGACTGGTTGTACAACTGGTGCCGTTTTGGTTACAATAGTGGATGTCTTCGTCCCAATAGTGGATGTCTCGACCTTTCCATTCTCGTATGTCATATTTTCTCATATTTTGGAGATAAAATATAAGAGTCATTAATTATAGCACCACCTGGTGGGAGGCTCCGCGCGTAGCCATTGGTTTCCAGAGGGTGGTGGTATCATTTTGACTCCTATATACTACTCGGGAATACCGGCCTTCGTCCAGTATTCCCGCGACTTTTCCAAGTTTATACCCCGATAAATTCCACAAAAAGGCCATTCATTCCTATATTGTTTTATGTATGTTTTAATCATTTGTTCCCTATTTAATAATGAAGAAACTCAATAATCCATTTGCAATACTGAAGTACGCATTTAATATAGGAATGAATGGTCTTTTTGTGGAATTTATCGGGGTATAAACTTGGAAAAGTCGCGGGAATACATGAACGAAGTTTACATCTCCGATAAATTCCACAAAAAGGCCATTCATCCCTTATAATTACAGCATTTGAAATAAATTCATCAAGAAAATGTGTTTATTTTCCGTTTTCTTAAGAATTATTTTAACTGCGCCTCACGGTTACGGACAGTAGTTCGGCGTGGGAGTTTACTGGGATATAAATTTTGGACAGAGGCTTGCTACGGGCCAATCAAATGTTAGGGAATTGTGTAAATATTTTTGTGCCAGAATTATGAGTACATAACTCTAATTACATTTCATTACACTGCATGACATAAGCTTTATGACGAAGTAGTCTTTCCAAAGTTGCGTTTGAAGCGTACATTGTTTACTTTCTACTTCGTGGAGAGTGACCTAAGCATTTTGCTACTGCACAATTTATTAGGTAAGTGTATGGTAATAGTTTTGTGTCATATTGTACAATTGTCTCTCAATAACAATATAGAGAAGTATAAACGTCAACGCCCTGCAGGTCTTTCTATATTTTAGTGCACAAAGTGTAAATGCTATTACGCACATTTGTACTGTGTAGCGTGGCGTAGCGATATAGTGCAACCTGTTGCGGAAAATGTGCAGCTACATCTATGACTTACTTGCCAATGGCGGCGGTGTCATACGAGATCATGGTTCGATCCTCAGTCGGACTGACGGCCACCGACAACAGCAGTCTCTGTCTACTCGGCCCTAGGTTCGACTCCTGGGCGAACGTCGTGTGAATGATCTGGTGGTGGAATTAGTTACGCTATTTATTGTTTGGCTGCTTGCAACCATGTACAATTACTTATTGGGTATGCTAGCTACCACTATTACCACTTTGAAGGGGTAGAGACAGAGATAAAAGAGAGAGAGAGAATCGATCACGGTCAAAGATAGGGGAAGAGGGAGAGAGAAGTGTGGAGAAAGTGGAGATGGTTGGCTGGAGCAACAAAGAGAGAGGATAGAGAGAGTCAGAATGAAATAGCGAGGGAGACAGTAGGTGGGCGTTTTTATGTGACAGGAAATGGAAGTCGTCGACGTGCGTGTGTGGCTGCGTTTGTCATGGGCGGATTCAGGGGGGTGGGCGGACCCGGCGCGCCCCCCCCCCCTAAAATTCGCCGAGTAAAGATATTTTGCAAGTTACAAGGCACGTTTCATGCCAAGTGCCATGTATTCCATGCATTTTTCGGTCGTTTTCTTATTGTTTCAAAATGTAAACGTTTTCAATCAAAAATCATGTCTAAACATACTGTGGACAGTGTCAATATTTTGCTCCAAAAAAAAAAAATGCGGGAAGCAGAATGCAAGAAATGCGATGTAGATTTGCAAACTTTTCTGGGTGGGAATGCCCCCGGACCCCCTATATTTTGCAATACTTGACTATATTATCGAACGAGCTAAGCTCGTTTCGATAATATAGTCAAGTATTGCAAAATAGTTACGCCCCCCCCCCCCACAACCCAAAATCCTGGATCCGCGCCTGTTTGTGGTACGCTTAAAAGAAAGTGTGGTTAATTCAGAATAGTGTGAAGGTCGCCTTGTGTGGAATGTAATAATGTATAATAGATTTCTTATAAATGGCGCAATGTTTGTTTGCCATGTATTATAACCTGGAGCCACTTGGCATAGTTGTCGTAGTCGTCGTCGCCGCTGCCGCGCTCGCCCGGATACTCCCAATCGATGTCGAGACCGTCAAAGCCGTGCCGCCGCAGGAACGTGACGGTCGTGTTGGCGAAATGTCGCATGTTCGTCTCAGACTGCACGGCCTTGATGAACAGATTTGAGCCCATCTCCCAGCCACCCACCGCCAGCATCACATTCAACGGCGGGTTCTGCTTCTTCAGGCTCGTAAACGGTGTGTATCTAAAATGACACACGCCATGTCATTTAGTACCTTCGGACATCTGCGTAATCTCATAAAATACGTTTAGAAATTTACAATATTTTCCGTAAATGGTGTCAAAAGTTTCAGAGAACATGTGGAAAATTGTGTCAACTTTTGACGCCATTTATGAAAATATGGTAAATTTTGTAAACGTATTTAATGAAATTACGCAGATGTTCGAAGTTACAAAATCGAATGGGGTGTCGCAAATGTGACTGATTTCTGGAGAAATGGGGCTTATGGGATGTGTGACCAGTGTAGATCCAGATAAAATTGCAAACTCCTGTAGTCTGATAACGATATATATTTCTTGTGTGAAACTTCACGGGTGCTTCATTGATGGCATGGGGGATAGTGCAGATCCTGGTCAGACTGTGCGGACGGACAGGCTGACCTTGATATACACTGATCGCAGAGCCAATAAGCTGCATTTCTCCAATCACATCCACAAATAGAGAACAAGATACCGAAAAGATACCAAAGGAACCAACCAAATAAATCAAGATATCAGGTAACCTACCGATTACGTACTGACTGATAACAGAGTGTTGTATCAGGCATTGACATGATACGTTCATCCGGGTTACAACGAAGTGATCAACGGTGATCGAATGGCATTTTGTTCGTCACAAATATGCACTCAACGACTATTATATGTGTACGGCCCCAAAAGGAAACAAACGATACGTGTAATATATAAAAGTTGAAACAAATGCATTGAACGCCTCACGTCAAACATCGCCATGGAAACAATGACAAAACAACAGTCCAAGCAGAAGCAAACCAATATACAATTCAAACAAATTACAGAGATATGACGTCGATATTGAGAATAGTAGGTTAGTGCCGTGAATGGGAAAACATATCTGGCAAGGCTTAGGAAACGGTATGGGCGAGGCTCTGCCGAGCACATCCCGCTTCCGTGCCGCGCCAGATATTTTCCCGTTCACGGCACTAACCTACTATTCTATTTATCCCGTCAACACCTACAAATGGCTTTTAAATGCAAAACATAACCCCAGTCACTGAACATATTCATACCCAGTGATTAGGTCGTATTGACAGGATATCAAAAATGTTTCACGGCACCGTGATTCACGGCACATACGCACTGTTTCACGGCACCGTGTTTCACAGCACATACGCACTGTGTTGACGGGATAAAAACCATTATGCCGTTTGAAACTATTAGTGAACAAACTAGATCACTGTATATATTGAACCTGGTCAGAATTTGTCATATATTCTCGCATATTTGCGAGTAGTATCTCTGCAAAACTCATGTACGCTTGTAGTTACGGACGGTACGGGAGTTTACGGGTTACTTCCCGTAACTAATTCTCGTTTGA
>CM055267.1:26166762-26179921 GCA_029237695.1 Conchocele bisecta
GAAATAGGCTACTGATGCCGATAGTATACACGTAGTATGTCTGCAGGTAGTATCGGCATGTCGTGACATTCGACGATATATATGCAAGTTAAAAACAGTTAACAGAATGTTCTTATATACATAACACAACAATTGAGGGATACATTGTATGGCGATAGTAAACTCCTTTGCAGAAATATAGCAAATGATAAAACAATACAAACGCTACCAGTCTATAGCCTATGCATATGTTGCATAGTAACATAAATGTAAGCGAAGTCATGCATCAATGACTGCACACAATCATGCTCAATATGACACAGGGGTAAGCTATAAAAATGCCCGTGCTGTACATGTATAGCATGTACGTGCATACATGTATACATCGTTGCAATCGTCGTTACGCACAGTTTATAACCTGATTACATTGTTTAGGGCCATTATGGAGCGACGTCGACGTCTGACGGACGAACAACGTTGGCAAATTATTGGTCAACTCAACATTGGCCACCTTCAATCTAATGTTGCTCGTCGGTTTAGAGTCTCTCAAATCAATATCCATATCCCTCAATTGTTGTGTTATGTATATAATAATTTATCCGTCAACACAGTGCGTATGTGCCGTGAAACACGGTGCCGTGAAACATTTTTGATATCCAATCAATACTATTTTTTGCATTTTACAGCCATTTGTAGGTGTTGACGGGATAAATAGAATAGTAGGTTAGTGCCGTGAATGGGAAAACATATCTGGCGCGGCACGGAAACGGGATGTGCTCGGCAGAGCCTCGCCCATCCCGTTTCCTGGGCCTTGCCAGATATGTTTTCCCATTCACGGACACATAACCTACTATTCTCTATTTATTTGTTTATTTGTCAAAATTTCAAAATAACAGTTATTAAAACAAAATAATGGCAATAGTAGGCTTGTATTTAACCAATGTCCACCACACCATCTCTATATGTGTTGTCATCTGTAGAAGTATAGTACATCCATACTCGGAGAATGTTTTTAAAAATAGTTCATACACGCTTAGAGATATAGCTTAGATATAGCAGCATAAATCCCTGATACTGAAATAAGTCCATTGTATTCAAGTCAATACTCATCAAAGAATATCTTTACTGTGGGGTTTTGCCTTTGGACATATGTGTGTGCTGGGTCCTAAGAATGTTAATGGGACCGAGGTGTGTGCAATGAGCAATGTATTCATCACGCCGACGACACGACGATGGGTACACGGTGGGTCTACTGCTGGGTGTATTTGTGATCCTTGACAGGGACGTTCAAGAAATAGCAACTGATCTGACACAGTCCTCATGCAGTATCTAGTTCTAGCGAAGTGTAATTATACTGTCTGGTTCCGTAAATATTGTTCGTGCACGAATTTAGAAAACAAGGGATATAACTCTTCTTTCTTCCGAAAATGGCTGCCTCCGCTGTTGCGGCACGCATTTGTGAAACCACGAGCTGTAGTAAAGAAGCTAAATTACAATGTCCCACTTGTATCAAGCTCGGGATACCAGGATCATTCTTCTGTAACCAGGTTAATGCAAGATTATCATTCTACCGAGCATTTATCACCACTTGGAACATGTGTGTTTTGCCTATATCCGTGCGGATCCTATAGCCGGATAACTGATGTAGAAGGCTAAGCAACCTAAAGTTATTTATGTCTTGATATACATGTACAATCCAGGCATAGCCACTGTGGACGTCAGCAACACCTTTTGTGTGATCCTTCCTTAGTTATGATCATGTCGGACGTTAGTTGTGGGTAGTAACTGCAGAATAATCGTGTATCGTCAATACAGTCAGTATATCACTATCAGTCGCTTTCCCGTGGAAATATGTGCTTTTATTATGTTATGCCTGCGGTCTTGGTAGAGCCGTGGGTATATAATGTTTGGACTGTGTGTCCGGCACATTAAAAAGTTTGCCGGAGTTTCGAAATTCTGTTATAACTTTGTGGTAGAATTCACTTTTTGTCGGGTCCGAACTGGTTCGAGAACAAAGTCGGGATTTAGCCAATACAAATTCTCACTAAATAATTACCTGTTTCTGCTATTTTTGGTGTTAGCAGAAGCATTAAAGTCTGTATTCTGTAAATCCATCGATATTTATCGATGACATTGCCATTTTATAAGGTTTAAACACCGTTCTCTATTGTAAACATGTGCTTTTACAAGCCAAATAAACACAGTATTGACAGTTCGGAGATCCGGACTTGAATGAATCTGATTGGATGAAATTGTCTGTGACTTAACAATGAAACGGTTCGTCCCAGCCAATTTCGGCGACAAGTCATTCGGGGTTAATACTGTGTGCGGGTATAAAAGCTCTCGATTTTCGTTACTCATTGGCAGATCAACTCTGCTAGAATTGGGGAAGGTTCCAAACACCTCCAGGGGGTTTAAGTCCACTAAAATATGAGGTTACTTTAAATCTCCTATTCAGGGCAGATCAACTCTGCCAGAATGGGGGAGGGGGAAGATTCAAATACACTGCCAGTCATGTAGGATATAATTAGCTAAATCCACCCGATACTGAGTTAAATTGACAATCACAGAAAGTATTCTTTTCTATTATTTCCTGTTAATAAATACTCCTGTGAAACAGTACAAATGATAAAATGTTGAAATATAATGATTTGCTTTTCCGTTCTAAATACTCTGGCGTAAATAAATCAAGCCGGATTGCCCCATACCTGGGACAATCCTGACTGATAGTTGCAATTACGTCCGAGAGTCACCTATACTTTTCTCAGTCCCATTCAGTCACAGTACAGTCCCCCAGTCCCACTCCAGCCACCCTTCACAACAGACCACAACATCCCCAGTCCCGACCATACATCCCAAAATCAGAACCTGGGAACGATCACGTGCCTAGGGTAGGGATAAATAGCGGATACCAACTTCAACAAAAACGCGAAGTACATTCCCGACAGGGAGCCACACCCGTCCTACCACAAAAATGGTGCCGTAACCGCAGGATTTTGGTTCTTGTATTTGTCGCAGAATGTTCACACACATAATATACCCTACCCCCATCAAACCCATACAGGCCTAGATACAAGATAACATGACTTCTGAAATGGGAAACGATTCACGTGCCTAGGGTAGGGATAAATAGCGGATACCAACTTCAACAACAACGCGAAGTACATTCCCGACAGGGAGCCACAACCCCGTCCCTACCACAACTTCTATATCCCTTGAAGGATTACTTAAATATTTAACACAGATATACCTGTGGTGAAATGCCACATATCCATCCTGCCATTAATATGCTTAATATGACCTTGACGACTTTTTCCCACATTAAGAAGTTTGCCGGAGTTTCTCAATTCTGTCATAACTTCTATATTCCATGCACTGATGCAGGATTACTTCAATATTTCAACACAGCATACTTGTGGACAAATTCCACACATCCATGCTGCTTTTGACCTTGACAACTTTGAACTTATTCCCACATTAAGGATTGTGAATTTGTGTGCCGACAGGCCACATTTCTTGTTTTGGTCTGTTAAAATGTGCTTAATGATATACTAATGATATATTGTATATTATTTTTAATGAAGATTTGGATATGATTTGGATAAATCGTGTTATAATTTATAAAACATATATACATGTACATGTGACACAAGTAATAATTAAACAAATATATAGGCCTATACACACATATTTCATGAATATATTGACGTGTTTACCCTGGAGCGACTGGTGTTCATCCATTGAACATTTGTGGTGAGGTGATCTAAGAAATTTGCTATTACAAACTTTATTGGGTGAGTTTATGATAATATTTTATCTCATATTGTTGTCTTGTTGCTCAATTACAATGTAGCTAGTATGAACATCAATGCCACCCTGCGGATTATTGTAATATGTTAGAGTGTGAAATGGAGACCTTAAAGGTACATGCCCGCGCAGTAGGCACAAAATGTTCTTTATAGGAATTAAGTAAGTGTATAATTGTGTCACTATTCCACCAGTTCTAAAATTTACAGTGCCCGCTATACAGATATAATCATTCAGTAATATTTATTTTACTGATAATGACGCGAGGTGGTTTCAGGCTATTTTCATATGCAAATGAGGCATGGTATTTTTTAATTATTTATACTAATTAAATGAATCACCTGAGAAAATAATATTTTCGACAGATTAATAAGTAAGATCATTGCACATCAAAAAATAATTACAGAGAAGAAATAGTGATGTCAGTTAACATTTTAAGGAAACACGGTTATCGCCCCTGATATCAGTGTGAAAATTCATGTTTGATATACGAAGTATAAAAATGCCAATTATATCATCCGGAAATGGTTCATGACTGTTAATTTTGCTCGAACAATGCTATTTCTAATGTATGGACAAACAAAATATGCCTCCCTGTATTATATAACCTGGCACGTGAGCATGTACCTTTAATTCCACAAATTATCACCATTTACCGGTCGGTATAAACAGATAAAGCAACCTATTGCATCTATTGCCTATAAAGCAGAAAACGTGCAGCTATCGCCTGGTCACTGGGGTTGGCAGGCAGTGTCCATTAATGGAATTCAATCACAAAGTCATTATGATTAATACTTGTCCAATTCCATTTCAGGATTGCTTTAAGAGTTTCTGGTCTGAACACAAGAAGATGCACAAGAAAATGAAAAATGAGTAAGTGGTTTATAAATTCACGATCCCTTAAGTTTTATAAATTATTGAATTTCATATTTTGGTATACATGTATGTTTAGTTTCCATTACTGGAATTCAGTCAAACTGATGAAGGTTATAGGTATTATTCGTGAAATTATTCTTCGGGCAATGAACTGGCCAGAAAAGAGCGACCTCGTATTAAAGGGATATGTCAGGATTTTTTTATACGACCGTTTTAAAAAAAATGGTACGTATTATGTTTTACCGCGGGGCGGGAGGGCGGACAGAAAAAGTGCATTGTTTGTGTACACAACTCCTCTGAAACCTGTCAGTCAATCGATCTGAAACTATACACACGTCTTCTACACATATTGAAGATGTGCACCTTCTATTTTTATGACGAAAATATATTTTTTAACAAAATATCACCTTTTTAACTTAGCCATTTTTTCTACATGTTTGTATACAATTCTATATAGGGTAGAGAGTTTGTGTTCACAACTCCTCTGAAACCGTTCTGTCAATCGATCTGAAACTATACACACATCTTCTACACATATTGAAGATGTGCACCTTGGTGTTTTTATGGCGAAAAAATATTTTTTAACAAAAATATCACCTTTTTAAAATTAATAGCCAGGTTTTCTACATTTTTGTATACACTTTTATATAGGGTACATAGTTTGTGTACACAACTCCTCTGAAACTGTTCCATCATTCGATCTGAAACTATACACACGTCATCCACACATATTGTAGATGTGCACATTGGTGTATTTATGCCAAAATGTTTTTTTTTACAAAAATATCACCTTTTTAAGTCGGCCATTTTTCTAAATATTTCTATGCAATTCTATATAAGTTTCTACACATCTCTACCTAAATTAATTAATATACCTGTTTATCACAACAAGAGGAAGAAATAATGCTATAGATTTTCAAATTCTCATTAATGTTTCTTGTCTTGGTGACAGCTTCACATTTCTGCATGTTCGCTGTCTGGCCCATCTTTGACGGCATATTTTGTGACTTACGGCACTCTTGTTAAAATACTATAAAAAAATGAAAACCTGTTTTCATCATGGCCCTGTGTCAAGTGGTTTAATTTAAGATATATTACAATACTAGGACTGCTGGATTGTTTCAATTGTCACCAATATCGGTACATAAGTATCAGATTTTCTATCTTGTTGCAGAGCTCCAGTTAAGATGCGTAATTTGATCAACTTTAGGGGGTATTTTGTTATTTCTTCACCAAAAATGGCAAGTTGGGAGTGCTTTAGAATAGTCTCATTGAGACGATTCTAAAGAACTCCCAACTTGAAATTTTGGGTGAAGAACTAAGAAAAATACCTTGAATATTTGGTCAAATTACGCATCTTAACTGGAGCTCTGTTGTTGTAGTACAACAGTTGTACAATCCGATATTTATGTACCTACATGGGTGAAAATATTGAAATCCAGCAAACCACTTTATACACTGCCATGATGAAAACACATTTTTATTTTTTGATGTCAAAAAATCCTGATATGCCCCCCAATTTCAATTGGGTAAAATTAAATCACACTACTGTTTACACATCAGCAGACGGCAATTATTGAATAGTTTGCTTCGAAATGAAAACCTATCTTGGCATGACATTTCATTAGAATTGTCTCCTTGGAGACAATTCTAATGAAATACCAAGATGTGTTTTCGTGGAAAATAAGAAAAATATGCTATATGTGTGGTCTGTTTTTTGTTATCTGCAGCATGATAAAGGTACCACAAAATTGTTATTGATTTTTGATACTCACTACTTCTGATTTCAATTGGGTTTTTGGCAATTTTAATTGGGTATTTACGCAAATACGCTGCTTATCTGGAGCGCTGCATGTAGTCCATTTGTGTTATTATCTCCTGCAGACCCCAGGATGGGAATAAAACCTTGTTTGTACACACAATTTGAATGCTGCTTGTGAATCATTCAGAAAATTAGCATTCATGCTAAGGTCCCTATCTCAAGCAATTTGGAATATATGCTTGCATTTCTTTGAAATTTGAAATAATTTTTCCCGTTTTTATACAACCTTTTTAAAAAAAACGGTACGTATTATGTTTTACCGCGGGGCAGGCGGCGGACAAAAGAACTGTATTGTTTGTTTCCACAACTCGTCTGAAACCGTTCGTTCAATCGATCTGAAACTATACTTCTACACATATTGAAGATGTGCACCTTGTTGTTTTTATGCCGAACAAATCTTTTTTGACAAAAATATCACATTTTTAACTTTATAGCCATTTTTTATACATTTTTGTATGCAATTCTATATAGGGTACAGTGTTTGTGTACACAACTCCTCTGAAACTATACATTTTTGTATCCTATAATATTCCTATTCTATATAATTTCTACACATCTACCTAAATTAGTATACCTGTTTAGCACAATGAGAGGAAGAAATAATGCTATAGAGTTCCAAATTATCATTAATGTTTCTTGCCTTGGTGACAGCTTCACATTTCTGCACTTCGCTGTCTGGCCCATCTTCGACGGGCGTATTTTGTGACTTACGGCACTCTTGTGTAGCCTCAGCATGTAATGGCTTAAACCCCTATCATTAGGCCGTAGCAAGTCCTTCCTTTGTTAAGCATCCGCGTTCAGGTAGGTTTTGAGAGTGGTTCTTTGAAAAAACAAACAAACTGTGTATGCTATTTTACACTATTAACTTTTGAATTACATTGTAATATGAAAATTGATTTCAGACTTGTCTAAGTTTTAAATCTGTTCATGAATTTACACTTAATACATTTAATAAGAGTGTTTTCTTATTATTTAGATGCAATTTAAATGTATGTTAAAAATTTCATCATTTCATCAACCCTTTGCACACTGCAAAGGGTTGAGGAAGTTTTTAACATAAATTTACATTTGTTTTTTAGCTCACCTGAGCGAAGCTCGTGAGCTATTGTTACCGCAATGTGTCCGTCCGTCGTCCGTGAACATTTTCAAACGTCTTCTCCTCGGTAACCATTGGGCCTATAGTCACCAAACTTCATGGTCATGGTCCTTAGGTAGGGGGATTACAAAATTGTTAAAATGACGTCATCACGTAATCCAAGATGGCCGCCATCTAAAAATAGCACAAATTCTTCAAAAATCTTCTTCTCAAGAACCGCTAACCGGATTTCGACAAAACTTGGTAGGAATGATCGATGTACAATGCTCTTTCAAAGTTGTTAAAATGGTGACCCCGGGGTCAAAAATGGGCATGGCCCGTGGGGTCAAATACGGGTCATGTCATATATCAAATCGAAGGCATAAACGAGGCGATCACACTGGTGCATTTTTTGTCGAAATTGGATGGTCATGTCATCCAAGATGGCCACCGAAAGGTCAAAAGGTCGTTCTTTTATTAGAGATTTCAAAATTCTTCTTCACACGAACCGCTTGGCCCATGGTGGCCAAACTTCACAGTTATGATCCATGGGTGAAGCATTTTTAGACTTGTTAATACGGAGGTCGTCGCTAATCAAAGATGGCCGCCATCTAAAAATAGCACAAATTCTTAAAAAATCTTCTCATGAACCGCCAGCTGGATTTCGACGAAACTTGGTAGGAATGATCGACGTAGAATGCTCTTTCAAAGGTGTTAAAATGGTGACCCCCGGGGTCAAAAATGGGCGTGGCCCGTGTGGTCAAATTTTATTTTTGACCAAATATGCTCATATCATATATCAAATTGAAGGTATTGATGAGGAGATTGCTCTGGTGCAATATTTGTCGGAATCAGATGATTATGTCATCCGTGATGGCCTCCAAAGGGTCCATTTATTCGAGATTTTGAACGTCTTTTTCTCCGGAACCACATGGCCGATGCTGGCCGATGCTGGCCAAACTTCATAGTAAGTTAAGATCCTTGGGTGAAGCATTTTCAGATTTGGTAAAATGAGAGTCATCGCTTAATCCACGATGACTGCCATCTAACAATAGCACAATTTTTTTAAAACACTTATGAACTCGATGTCACATTCTCCTCTGGTGTTCATGGAGTCAGGTGAGCGAATTAGGGCCATCATGGCCCTCTTGTTTTTCAAAGCCTGGTTTGTTTTTACCGGACTCGTAAGTAGGTTTTGGCTATTGGTGGAGAAAAACAATAGCATGGCCTAATCCAGTTTCCGCCATGTGCAATACATCACCAATTGTACATGTAACTGTGTATTTGTAGAGCGAGAAGGGAAGGATGGTGACGTCAGTGAGACAAATACAATGTTCGCTGGTTTCCGCTTCACAGGCCCACTCAGGCCAGGAATTGTGGTATGTTTTAGACCTTTTCTCATCATAATTCTTACTCTCTTCCATGAAAAATCTCCCAACATATTTTTGGCATTAACCTTTACTACGCAGAGTTTAATTTTGTCGTCAGTTGGAAATGTATTATTTTCAATATTTCTCGACAAAAAACTTTTTTTTTATTTATTTTTTTAGAATTACGGCAAAAATGAAAAACAGCAGACAACAATTCCAATCTACAGCATATTGAGGGTTAAACATATAAATTCTCAATATTATCTAATATCAAAACATAAGAGTATTTATTGCCAATAATAGAAAGGTTATGCTCTAGGCTCTCCATTGTGCACCTTTGCTTGAGAATCAGCTTATTTAGTGACTAGCATATGACCATGGTGAGACATTTATCATGTTTAACCCTTTCACTCCTTTGTAACTGGTATGGTCTCATCCATGTCGTCTTTTGAAGTATTCCATTAATGAGAAAAGGCGTTTTTGTACAAATCAGAAATTATTAACAAACAGTGCAGATCCTGATGAGACGGCTCGTTACGAGCCGGCTCATCATGATCTACACTGTTTGCATATTTTAGAAACGAGGTCTGTCACGTTGAAATGTTTAATATTTAGTATTTTCATGCTTTCAAACAGAATGAATGTCACGTATACTGCCTCTGTGTTTTCAGAGTCCCATGAGAGCAGTACCCGACCATATTCCCAGACCAGATTATGCAACACATCCAGAAGGTATACTTTATTTTATGTTAACTAAATTAGTTTCTAGTCACTTTGACTAAATGTGCATATTAACTCTTCACCTCTACCGACCACAGGTTTGTGTAATTATACCCCCGGCTTACGAATCATGCCATGGGTTATATAGTTTTCGCCTTTCCGCCTGGTTGTCCGTCCGTCTGTATCCTGGGGGTATCCATGAGCCCCTGCTCATGGCCGTTCAATAACTCGGTTTGTGATCAGATCTGGTAGCTGCCATGTCAAGATAGAGCTGCAATGTGCTGTTATTTACAAGACTCTGATCTATTAGCAAAATTAGCATATATGGCGCTGCATCGGTTGTTCTACTATGCTTGTACCACAATACATAAACAGCTGGGATCATTTTATCCCTGTCAACACAACATGCCTGTATAGTGGTATTGGCAAATAGTTTAGATTCAAATGTGCCGGCTCGTGACGAGCTGTCTCATCAGGGTCTGCACTTTTTGCAAGTAATTTTCACATTTTTGGTATAAACTTATTTTATTAATCAGTTTTCGGTATACATGCAGTGTACAGAGGATTGGAACGAAAAAACACCCCCTTTTCATAAGTGGACTAGTCAGAAAATCAGTGACGATTGGATTGCTCCAGAAATGAACGTATACAGTTGCTTAGGGGTGAAAGGGTTAATGGCAAATTGCAAAGTATCTGTTGTATACAGGGCTCCAGTAGCCTATTTCATCAACATTGCAAAGTATACTTTAGTAGCAAAGTATACTTTGAGGGAGAAATTTTCAATTTTATGATAAATTTATTAATTTTTATTATACTGAATTTATTACATTATCACAGCCATTTAATGGCTGTGATAATGTAATAAATTCAGTATAATAATTCTGCATACTTTTAATCATGAAATATATGCATCTGTTAGTTCTATATGAAATAATGCATTTCAGGAAAAATAAATGATTTCTCCCTCAAAGTATACTTTGCTAGTAAAGTATACTTTGCAATGTTGATGAAATAGGCTACAGATAAGGAATTAGTATTTGAGTATTTTCACTCCATCATATCTTAAGCAATTGGGTATTTCAATATTTTAATTGGGTAAAATAAAATCACACTACTGTTTACACATCAACAGACAGCACTTATTGAATAGTTTGCTTCGAAATGAAAGCATGTCTTGGCATTTCATGAGAATTGTCTCCTTGGAGACAATTCTAATGAAATACCAAGATGTGTTTTAATGGAAAATAAGAAAAAATATTCTATATTTGTCATCTGTTATTGTTTTCTGTAGCATGATAAAGGTACCACAAATTTGTTAATTAGCTTTTTGATACTCGCTACTTCTGATTTCTATTGAGTTTTTTGGCAATTTCAATTGGGTATTTACGCAAACACGCAGCTTATCTGGAGCTCTGGTTGTATATCTTGTAACCACTTGTATACTGACAAGCCTCTTTGTGGCTGAGACTGAAGAAATGGGGCTTATGACTTAAGACCAGTGTAGAGCATTCGCAGTCTGATCAGATCTGCACTGTTCGATATTCCATCAATGAAACACCCGTGATGCTTCTAATAACAAGCAATATGACATGTTATCAGGGTACAGACAGAGCTCCAGATAAGCTTTGTGCCTAAAGCATACTATACCGCTCAATTTCAAAATCATTGTGTATTTTACTTTTACAAATGACTTATTGATTTTCTTCATTACTAAACAGGGAACAAATGATAAAAAATACATAATTAATTTAACATTCACTTATTTTGCTGTTTGCTTTTTGCAGCTCAACTTGGTGAATCTTCAACTTTATGACAGTATTTTCACTACTCAATTTGAAAATCAATGCGTATTTTCACATTGCTGTGCGTATTTTGTACTCCCACTTTTGATAATCAATGCGTATTCATCTAAAATAATTACACACCTTATCTGCAGCTCTGTACAGAAGTGTACTGTTTAATGAGTAGTTCCACTGGTTGCCAATGTCATAATCCCCATTTCTCGAGTCACAGTATAGGAATGAATGGCCGTTTTGTGGAATTTATCGGGGTATAAACATGGAAAAGTCGCGGGAATACTGGACGAAGGCCGGAAGGCCTCGTCCAAGTAATTCCCGCGACTTTTCCAAGTTTATATCCCCGATAAATTCCACAAAAAGTCCATTCATTCCTTATAATTCCAACATTTGAAATAAATTCATCAAGAAAATGTGTTTATTTTCCGTTTTCTTAAGAATTATTTTAACTGCGCCTCACGGTTACGGAAAGTAGTTCGGCATTGGAGTTTACTGGGATATAAATTTTGGACAGAGACTTGCTACGGACCAATCAAATGTTAGGGAATTGTGTAAATATTGTTGTGCTGGAATTATCTGCAGTTGAGCATAGATGTTAGCTGTTTATCGTAGTTTTTTCTATTGATATCCCAGACACATCATGACATGGCTGTATTACAGGTGAGCCAACTTCAGAGAGGCAGCTACGAGGCAACACAAGTATACGTATACTGACCGACGAGGAGCAGGAGGGGGTGCGTGTAGCTAGCCGGGTAAGTAGAATTGTAGAATTAGCCTGTATAATCCCCATAGTTATAATCAGTGTGGAATAAGACCCACGATGAGCCGAACAAAGAAAATCAGCCTTCCTTCGTCACTTTCCACAGACTTTGTGTTGGAGAAACATAGTACTTTTTTGTGGCATATAAATAAAGACGGGATCAGTAAAAGATGGTGGCCAAGTCCCATAAGAGACATAGCCCCCTTTTATCCCACTGGCCTCAAGTATGTACCAATGGTAATGTGTGTATGTGGCTGTGATTGGAGATTGGGGCTTATCACATTTATGACCAGTCTAGCTCCTGACAAATAATACACTCCTGTAGCCTGACAACGATCTATATTGCTTGTTAGACGCATAAAAAGTGTTTCATTGATGGAATGACGAACAGTGCAGATCCGGATCAGATTGCGGATTCACAGTCTGATCTGGATCTACACTGGTCGCAAAACTCATAAGTCACAGTCTCCAGTCACAGCCATATATGTGTAACTATCATGTGCATGTATATTCCCAGCTGGGCAGAGAAGTAATAGACATCGCGGCCAACCAAGGCTATAGCTGTCGGCGTTACCACAGAGGAAATCGACAAAATAGTACACGAGGTACGACACTCGCATCACCCTAACCATATTCTAATTTGGCTCTAGAATTTGAAAGTTGTAGCCAAAATGTCCATTTCTGAAATATTAGTAGCCAAATGGCTGATACAGCCACCAGTAGCGCCAACCTAGCATATTAAAGGTCCATGCCCACTCAGTTGGCACGAAATGTTCTTTATAGGAATTAACTAAGTGTATAATTGTGTCACTATTCCACCAGTTCTAAAAATTACGAGTGCCCGCTATACAGATATAATAATTATACCCCCCGCAACGAGTTGTGGAGAGGGGGTATACTGGAGTCAGGTTGTCCGTCCGTGCGTCCGTCCGTCCGTCACTAAACTTAACATCA
>CM055267.1:26180421-26254526 GCA_029237695.1 Conchocele bisecta
TGATGTTAAGTTTAGTGACGGACGGATACGGACGCACTGACGTACATCCTGACTTTCCAGAATAAACCCCCCTCACCACAACTCTTGCGGGGGGTATCATTATTATACTTTATAAGGCGGCAATCTAATTTTTAGAACTGGTGAATAAGTGACCATACAAATATACACTTAGTTAATTCCTATAAAGAACATTTCGTGCCAACTGAGTGGGCATGGACCTTTAATATGCTAGGTTGGCGCTACTGGTGGCTGTATCAGCCATTTGGCTACTAATATTTCAGAAATGGACATTTTGGCTACAACTTTCAAATTCTAGAGCCAAATTAGAATATGGTTAGGGTGATGCGAGTGTCGTACCTCGTGTACTATTTTGTCGATTTCCTCTGTGGTAACGCCGACAGCTATAGCCTTGGCCGCGATGTCTATTACTTCTCTGCCCAGCTGGGAATATACATGCACATGATAGTTACACATATATGGCTGTGACTGGAGACTGTGACTTATGAGTTTTGCGACCAGTGTAGATCCAGATCAGACTGTGAATCCGCAATCTGATCCGGATCTGCACTGTTCGTCATTCCATCAATGAAACACTTTTTATGCGTCTAACAAGCAATATAGATCGTTGTCAGGCTACAGGAGTGTATTATTTGTCAGGAGCTAGACTGGTCATAAATGTGATAAGCCCCAATCTCCAATCACAGCCACATACACACATTACCATTGGTACATACTTGAGGCCAGTGGGATAAAGGGGGCTATGTCTCTTATGGGACTTGGCCACCATCTTTTACTGATCCCGTCTTTATTTATATGCCACAAAAAAGTACTATGTTTCTCCAACACAAAGTCTGTGGAAAGTGACGAAGGAAGGCTGATTTTCTTTGTTCGGCTCATCGTGGGTCTTATTCCACACTGATTATAACTATGGGGATTATACAGGCTAATTCTACAATTCTACTTACCCGGCTAGCTACACGCACCCCCTCCTGCTCCTCGTCGGTCAGTATACGTATACTTGTGTTGCCTCGTAGCTGCCTCTCTGAAGTTGGCTCACCTGTAATACAGCCATGTCATGATGTGTCTGGGATATCAATAGAAAAAACTACGATAAACAGCTAACATCTATGCTCAACTGCAGATAATTCCAGCACAACAATATTTACACAATTCCCTAACATTTGATTGGTCCGTAGCAAGTCTCTGTCCAAAATTTATATCCCAGTAAACTCCAATGCCGAACTACTTTCCGTAACCGTGAGGCGCAGTTAAAATAATTCTTAAGAAAAAGTAAAGAAAACGGAAAATAAACATTTTCTTGATGAATTTATTTCAAATGTTGGAATTATAAGGAATGAATGGACTTTTTGTGGAATTTATCGGGGATATAAACTTGGAAAAGTCGCGGGAATACTGGACGAGGCCTTCCGGCCTTCGTCCAGTATTCCCGCGACTTTTCCATGTTTATACCCGATA
This sequence comes from Conchocele bisecta, assembly GCA_029237695.1. Lineage (NCBI taxonomy): Eukaryota > Metazoa > Mollusca > Bivalvia > Lucinida > Thyasiridae > Conchocele > Conchocele bisecta. Next base: position 26,181,898 of record CM055267.1, read on the forward strand.
AATTCCACAAAACGGCCATTCATTCCTATACTGTGACTCGAGAAATGGGGAGGGGATTATGACATTGGCAACCAGTGGAACTACTCATTAAACAGTACACTTCTGTACAGAGCTGCAGATAAGGTGTGTAATTATTTTAGATGAATACGCATTGATTATCAAAAGTGGGAGTACAAAATACGCACAGCAATGTGAAAATACGCATTGATTTTCAAATTGAGTAGTGAAAATACTGTCATAAAGTTGAAGATTCACCAAGTTGAGCTGCAAAAAGCAAACAGCAAAATAAGTGAATGTTAAATTAATTATGTATTTTTTATCATTTGTTCCCTGTTTAGTAATGAAGAAAATCAATAAGTCATTTGTAAAAGTAAAATACACAATGATTTTGAAATTAGGCGGTATAGTATGCTTTAGGCACAAAGCTTATCTGGAGCTCTGTCTGTACCCTGATAACATGTCATATTGCTTGTTAGAAGCATCACGGGTGTTTCATTGATGGAATATCGAACAGTGCAGATCCTGATCAGACTGCGAATGCTCTACACTGGTCTTAAGTCATAAGCCCCATTTCTTCAGTCTCAGCCACAAAGAGGCTTGTCAGTATACAAGTGGTTACAAGATATACAACCAGAGCTCCAGATAAGCTGCGTGTTTGCGTAAATACCCAATTGAAATTGCCAAAAACTCAATAGAAATCAGAAGTAGCGAGTATCAAAAAGCAATAACAAATTTGTGGTACCTTTATCATGCTACAGAAAACAATAACAGATGACAAATATAGAATATTTTTTCTTATTTTCCATTAAAACACATCTTGGTATTTCATTAGAATTGTCTCCAAGGAGACAATTCTCATGAAATGCCAAGACATGCTTTCATTTCGAAGCAAACTATTCAATAAGTGCTGTCTGTTGATGTGTAAACAGTAGTGTGATTTTATTTTACCCAATTAAAATATTGAAATACCCAATTGCTTAAGATATGATGGAGTGAAAATACTCAAATACTAATTCCTTATCTGTAGCCTATTTCATCAACATTGCAAAGTATACTTTACTAGCAAAGTATACTTTGAGGGAGAAATCATTTATTTTTCCTGAAATGCATTATTTCATATAGAACTAACAGATGCATATATTTCATGATTAAAAGTATGCAGAATTATTATACTGAATTTTATTACATTATCACAGCCATTAAATGGCTGTGATAATGTAATAAATTCAGTATAATAAAAATTAATAAATTTATCATAAAATTGAAAATTTCTCCCTCAAAGTATACTTTGCTACTAAAGTATACTTTGCAATGTTGATGAAATAGGCTACTGGAGCCCTGTATACAACAGATACTTTGCAATTTGCCATTAACCCTTTCACCCCTAAGCAACTGTATACGTTCATTTCTGGAGCAATCCAATCGTCACTGATTTTCTGACTAGTCCACTTATGAAAAGGGGGTGTTTTTTCGTTCCAATCCTCTGTACACTGCATGTATACCGAAAACTGATTAATAAAATAAGTTTATACCAAAAATGTGAAAATTACTTGCAAAAAGTGCAGACCCTGATGAGACAGCTCGTCACGAGCCGGCACATTTGAATCTAAACTATTGGCCAATACCACTATACAGGCATGTTGTGTTGACAGGGTTAAACTGATCTCAGCTGTTTATGTATTGTGGTACAAGCATAGTAGAACAACCGATGCAGCGCCATATATGCTAATTTTGCTAATAGATCAGAGTCTTGTAAATAACAGCACATTGCAGCTCTATCTTGACATGGCAGCTACCAGATCTGATCACAAACCGAGTTATTGAACGGCCATGAGCAGGGGCTCATGGATACCCCCAGGATACAGACGGACGGACAACCAGGCGGAAAGGCGAAAACTATATAACCCATGGCATGATTCGTAAGCCGGGGGTATAATTACACAAACCTGTGGTCGGTAGAGGTGAAGAGTTAATATGCACATTTAGTCAAAGTGACTAGAAACTAATTTAGTTAACATAAAATAAAGTATACCTTCTGGATGTGTTGCATAATCTGGTCTGGGAATATGGTCGGGTACTGCTCTCATGGGACTCTGAAAACACAGAGGCAGTATACGTGACATTCATTCTGTTTGAAAGCATGAAAATACTAAATATTAAACATTTCAACGTGACAGACCTCGTTTCTAAAATATGCAAACAGTGTAGATCATGATGAGCCGGCTCGTAACGAGCCGTCTCATCAGGATCTGCACTGTTTGTTAATAATTTCTGATTTGTACAAAAACGCCTTTTCTCATTAATGGAATACTTCAAAAGACGACATGGATGAGACCATACCAGTTACAAAGGAGTGAAAGGGTTAAACATGATAAATGTCTCACCATGGTCATATGCTAGTCACTAAACTAGATTGGTCAGTAAGCGAGGCTTACGGAATATACCCCCCGCGTGGGCCCAGGTACCCCTAAAATATGCACAAATTTCCAAGTGTGTGGGCTTGTGACCTTGACTCTGGGATTAGCGCGAGCGGCATGAACGTGAATTTGTCACAGGGTGGTAGAGGTCCATTGGAGCAATGAGTGTGTGAAATGTGAAGCAGATCCGAGCAAGGAAATAGAAGTTATAACCGATTTCTCTGATGTTAAGTTTTGTAAAGAGACTACCGTATAACCTCGAATTAACGCCCCCGGAGGCGTTACATTTTACAAAAGGGGGGGGGCGTTTATTAGCCAGTAAAAAAAAAAAAAAAAGAAAAAAAAAAAAAAAATATTACCAAAGACCGCCAATTTCAAACACAAATAAGGATTTAAGGATTATTTGTGTTTGAAATTGGCGGTCATTGGTAAAATTATTATTATTTTTATTTTTATTATTGGGGGGGGGGGGGGGGGGGTGGGGGGGCGTTTATTAGCCAGTAAAAAAGAAAAAAAAAGAAAAATTAGCAAGGACCGTCAATTTCAAACACAAATAAGGATTTAAGGATTATTTGTGTTTGAAATTGCGGTCATTGGTAAAATTATTATTATTTTTATTTTTTATTGGGGGGGGGGGGGGGGGGGGGGGGGGGGGTGGGGGGGGGGGGGGGGGAGGGGCGTTTATTAGCCAGTAAAAAAGAAAAAAAGAAAAAAAAAAAAAGAAAAAAAAAAAAAGAAATTACCAAGGACCGTCAATTTCAAACACAAATAAGGATTTAAGGATTATTTGTGTTTGAAATTGGCGGTCATTGGTAAAAAAAATTATTTCTTTTTTTTTTTTATTTGGGGGGGGGGGGGGGGGGGGTTTATTAGCCAGTAAAAAAAAAAAAAAAAAAAAAAAAAAAAAAAAAAAAAAAACAATTACCAAGGACCACCAATTTCAAACACAAATAAAGATTTAAAGACTATTTGTGTTTGAAATTGGCGGTCATTTTTTTTTTTTTTATTTGGGGGGGGGGGGGGGGGCGTTTATTAGGAGGGGGCGTTAAGCCAAGGTTATACGGTATGTATGTGACGTTGACCTCGAGATCAGCGGGGATTTGTCACAGCATATGAAATATTAAGTATTTTCCATGAAAGAAATAGAAGTTATAACATATTTCTCTGATGTTAAGTTTTGTAAAGAGACTAAGTATGTGACCTTGACCTTGGGATCAGCGGGGGTTGGACACTCGTAGATTTGTGACAGCATGATAGTACAACCTTAGAGGAATGCACAAGTGAAATAATAAGAATTTTCAATGAAGGAAATAGAAGTTATAACTTATTTCTCTGATGTTAAGTTTTGTAAAGAGTATTTGACCTTGACATTGGGATCAGCGGGGGTTGGACGGTCATGGATTTTGCACAGCATGGTAGTAGAGCCTTACAGGAATGCATGTGTGAAATATTAAGCATTTTAGATGAAGGAAATAGAAGTTATAACAATATTTCTCTGATGTTAAGTTTTGTAAAGAGACTTAAGTATTTGACCTTGACCTTGGGATCTGCGGGGGTTGGACGGTCGTGGATTTGGCACAGCACGGTAGTAGAGCCTTACAGGAATGCATGTGTGAAATATTAAGCATTTTAGATGAAGGAAATAGAAGTTATAACAATATTTCTCTGATGTTAAGTTTTGTAAAGAGTATTTGACCTTGACATTGGGATCAGCGGGGGTTGGACGGTCATGGATTTTGCACAGCATGGTAGTAGAGCCTTACAGGAATGCATGTGTGAAATATTAAGCATTTTAGATGAAGGAAATAGAAGTTATAACAATATTTCTCTGATGTTAAGTTTTGTAAAGAGACTAAGTATTTGACCTTGACCTTGGGATCTGCGGGGGTTGGACGGTCGTGGATTTGGCACAGCATAGTAGTAGAGCCTTACAGGAAGGCATGTGTGAAATATTAAGCATTTTAGATGAAGGAAATAAGAAGTTATAACAATATTTCTCTGATGTTAAGTTTTGTAAAGAGACTAAGTATTTGACCTTGACCTTGGGATCTGCGGGGGTTGGACGGTCGTGGATTTGGCACAGCATGGTAGTAGAGCCTTACAGGAATGCATGTGTGAAATATTAAGCATTTTAGATGAAGGAAATAGAAGTTATAAGAATATTTCTCTGATGTTAAGTTTACGGACTAAGTAATTGACCTTGACCTTGGGATCTGCGGGGGTTGGACGGTCGTGGATTTGGCACAGCATGGTAGTAGAGCCTTACAGGCATGCATGTGTGAAATATCAATGCATTTTAGAAATGAAGGAAATAGAAGTTATAACATATCCTTCTGATGTTAAGTTTTGTAAAGGAGAATAAGTAATTTGTGAACCTTGACCTTGGGATCTGCGGGGGTTGGACGGTCGTGGATTTGGCACAGCATGGTAGTAGAGCCTTACAGGAATGCATGTGAAATAAGCATTTTAGATGAAGGAAATAGAAGTTATAATCTATGTTAGTCGGAACTAAGAATTGACCTTGACCTTTTGATCTGCGGGGGTGACGGTCGTGGAAATGCACAGCATGGTATAGAGCTTACAGGAATTGATTTGTGAAATCAAAGCATTTTGATGAAGGAAATTAGAAGTTATAAGAAATATTTCTCTGGATAAGTTTACGGACGGATGGACGGACGGACGGACGGACGAGACGGACAACCTGACTCCAGTATACCCCCCCTCAACTCGTTGCGGGGGGTATAATAAGCTGATTCTCAAGCAAAGGTGCACAATGGAGAGCCTAGAGCATAACCTTTTTATTATTGGCAATAAATACTCTTATGTTTTGATATTAGATAATATTGAGAATTTATATGTTTAACCCTCAATATGCTGTAGATTGGAATTGTTGTCTGCTGTTTTTCATTTTTGCCGTAATTCTAAAAAAATAAATAAAAAAAAAGTTTTTTGTCGAGAAATATTGAAAATAATACATTTCCAACTGACGACAAAATTAAAATCTCGCGTAGTAAAGGTTAATGCCAAAAATATGTTGGGAGATTTTTCATGGAAGAGAGTAAGAATTATGATGAGAAAAGGTCTAAAACATACCACAATTCCTGGCCTGAGTGGGCCTGTGAAGCGGAAACCAGCGAACATTGTATTTGTCTCACTGACGTCACCATCCTTCTCTTCTCGCTCTACAAATACACAGTTACATGTACAATTGGTGGTGCTTATTGCACATGGCGGAAACTGGATTAGGCCATGCTATTGTTTTTCTCCACCAATAGCCAAAACCTACTTACGAGTCGGTAAAAACAAACCAGGCTTTGAAAAACAAGAGGGCCATGATGGCCCTAATTCGCTCACCTGACTCCATGAACACCAGAGGAGAATGTGACATCGAGTTCATAAGTGTTTTAAAAAAATTGTGCTATTGTTAGATGGCAGTCATCGTGGATTAAGCGATGACTCTCATTTTACCAAATCTGAAAATGCTTCACCCAAGGATCTTAACTTACTATGAAGTTTGGCCAGCATCGGCCATGTGGTTCCGGAGAAAAAGACGTTCAAAATCTCGAATAAATGGACCCTTTGGAGGCCATCACGGATGACATAATCATCTGATTCCGACAAATATTGCACCAGAGCAATCTCCTCATCAATACCTTCAATTTGATATATGATATGAGCATATTTGGTCAAAAATAAAATTTGACCACACGGGCCACGCCCATTTTTGACCCCGGGGGTCACCATTTTAACACCTTTGAAAGAGCATTCTACGTCGATCATTCCTACCAAGTTTCGTCGAATCCAGCTGGCGGTTCATGAGAAGATTTTTTAAGAATTTGTGCTATTTTTAGATGGCGGCCATCTTTGATTAGCGACGACCTCCGTTTTAACAAATCTAAAAAGGCTTCACCCATGGATCATAACTGTGAAGTTTGGCCACCATGGGCCAAGCGGTTCGTGTGAAGAAGAATTTTGAAATCTCTAATAAAAGAACGACCTTTTGACCTTTCGGTGGCCATCTTGGATGACATGACCATCCAATTTCGACAAAAAATGCACCAGTGTGATCGCCTCGTTTATGCCTTCGATTTGATATATGACATGACCCGTATTTGACCCCACGGGCCATGCCCATTTTTGACCCCGGGGTCACCATTTTAACAACTTTGAAAGAGCATTGTACATCGATCATTCCTACCAAGTTTTGTCGAAATCCGGTTAGCGGTTCTTGAGAAGAGATTTTTGAAGAATTTGTGCTATTTTTAGATGGCGGCCATCTTGGATTACGTGATGACGTCATTTTAACAATTTTGTAATCCCCCTACCTAAGGACCATGACCATGAAGTTTGGTGACTATAGGCCCAATGGTTACCGAGGAGAAGACGTTTGAAAATGTTCACGGACGACGGACGGACACATTGCGGTAACAATAGCTCACGAGCTTCGCTCAGGTGAGCTAAAAAACAAATGTAAATTTATGTTAAAAACTTCCTCAACCCTTTGCAGTGTGCAAAGGGTTGATGAAATGATGAAATTTTTAACATACATTTAAATTGCATCTAAATAATAAGAAAACACTCTTATTAAATGTATTAAGTGTAAATTCATGAACAGATTTAAAACTTAGACAAATCTGAAATCAATTTTCATATTACAATGTAATTCAAAAGTTAATAGTGTAAAATAGCATACACAGTTTGTTTGTTTTTTCAAAGAACCACTCTCAAAACCTACCTGAACGCGGATGCTTAACAAAGGAAGGACTTGCTATGGCCTAATGATAGGGGTTTAAGCCATTACATGCTGAGGCTACACAAGAGTGCCGTAGGTCACAAAATACGCCCGTCGAAGATGGGCCAGACAGCGAAGTGCAGAAATGTGAAGCTGTCACCAAGGCAAGAAACATTAATGATAATTTGGAACTCTATAGCATTATTTCTTCCTCTCATTGTGCTAAACAGGTATACTAATTTAGGTAGATGTGTAGAAATTATATAGAATAGGAATATTATAGGATACAAAAAATGTATAGTTTCAGAGGAGTTGTGTACACAAACACTGTACCCTATATAGAATTGCATACAAAAATGTATAAAAAATGGCTATAAAGTTAAAAATGTGATATTTTTGTCAAAAAAGATTTGTTCGGCATAAAAACAACAAGGTGCACATCTTCAATATGTGTAGAAGTATAGTTTCAGATCGATTGAACGAACGGTTTCAGACGAGTTGTGGAAACAAACAATACAGTTCTTTTGTCCGCCGCCTGCCCCGCGGTAAAACATAATACGTACCGTTTTTTTTAAAAAGGTTGTATAAAAACGGGAAAAATTATTTCAAATTTCAAAGAAATGCAGGCATATATTCCAAATTGCTTGAGATAGGGACCTTAGCATGAATGCTAATTTTCTGAATGATTCACAAGCAGCATTCAAATTGTGTGTACAAACAAGGTTTTGTTTATTCCCATCCTGGGGTCTCTGCAGGAGATAATAACACAAATGGACTACATGCAGAGCTCCAGATAAGCAGCGTATTTGCGTAAATACCCAATTAAAATTGCCAAAAACCCAATTGAAATCAGAAGTAGTGAGTATCAAAAATCAATAACAATTTTGTGGTACCTTTATCATGCTGCAGATAACAAAAAACAGACCACACATATAGCATATTTTTCTTATTTTCCACGAAAACACATCTTGGTATTTCATTAGAATTGTCTCCAAGGAGACAATTCTAATGAAATGTCATGCCAAGATAGGTTTTCATTTCGAAGCAAACTATTCAATAATTGCCGTCTGCTGATGTGTAAACAGTAGTGTGATTTAATTTTACCCAATTGAAATTGGGGGGCATATCAGGATTTTTTGACATCAAAAAATAAAAATGTGTTTTCATCATGGCAGTGTAAATAAGTGGTTTGCTGGATTTCAATATTTTCACCCATGTAGGTACATAAATATCGGATTGTACAACTGTTGTACTACAACAACAGAGCTCCAGTTAAGATGCGTAATTTGACCAAATATTCAGGTATTTTCTTAGTTCTTCACCCAAAATTTCAAGTTGGGAGTTCTTTAGAATCGTCTCAATGAGACTATTCTAAAGCACTCCCAACTTGCCATTTTTTGGTGAAGAAATAACAAATACCCCCTAAAGTTGATCAAATTACGCATCTTAACTGGAGCTCTGCAACAAGATAGAAAATCTGATACTTATGTACCGATATTGGTGACAATTGAAACAATCCAGCAGTCCTAGTATTGTAATATATCTTAAATTAAACCACTTGACACAGGGCCATGATGAAAACAGGTTTTCATTTTTTTATAGTATTTTAACAAGAGTGCCGTAAGTCACAAAATATGCCGTCAAAGATGGGCCAGACAGCGAACATGCAGAAATGTGAAGCTGTCACCAAGACAAGAAACATTAATGAGAATTTGAAAATCTATAGCATTATTTCTTCCTCTTGTTGTGATAAACAGGTATATTAATTTAGGTAGAGATGTGTGTAGAACTTATATAGAATTGCATAGAAATATTTAGAAAAATGGCCGACTTAAAAAGGTGATATTTTTGTAAAAAAAAACATTTTGGCATAAATACACCAATGTGCACATCTACAATATGTGTGGATGACGTGTGTATAGTTTCAGATCGAATGATGGAACAGTTTCAGAGGAGTTGTGTACACAAACTATGTACCCTATATAAAAGTGTATACAAAAATGTAGAAAACCTGGCTATTAATTTTAAAAAGGTGATATTTTTGTTAAAAAATATTTTTTCGCCATAAAAACACCAAGGTGCACATCTTCAATATGTGTAGAAGACGTGTGTATAGTTTCAGATCGATTGACAGAACGGTTTCAGAGGAGTTGTGAACACAAACTCTCTACCCTATATAGAATTGTATACAAACATGTAGAAAAAATGGCTAAGTTAAAAAGGTGATATTTTGTTAAAAAATATATTTTCGTCATAAAAATAGAAGGTGCACATCTTCAATATGTGTAGAAGACGTGTGTATAGTTTCAGATCGATTGACTGACAGGTTTCAGAGGAGTTGTGTACACAAAACAATGCACTTTTTCTGTCGCCTCCCGCCCCGCGGTAAAAACATAATACGTACCATTTTTTTTAAAACGGTCGTATAAAAAAATCCTGACATATCCCTTTAATACGAGGTGGCTCTTTTCTGGCCAGTTCATTGCCCGAAGAATAATTTCACCAATAATACCTATAACCTTCATCAGTTTGACTGAATTCCAGTAATGGAAACTAAACATACATGTATACCAAAATATGAAATTCAATAATTTATAAAACTTAAGGGATCGTGAATTTATAAACCACTTACTCATTTTCTTGTGCATCTTCTTGTGTTCAGACCAGAAACTCTTAAAGCAATCCTGAAATGGAATTGGACAAGTATTAATCATAATGACTTTGTGATTGAATTCCATTAATGGACACTGCCTGCCAACCCCTGTGACCAGGCGATAGCTGCACGTTTTCTGCTTTATAGGCAATAGATGCAATAGGTTGCTTTATCTGTTTATACCGACCGGTAAATGGTGATAATTTGTGGAATTAAAGGTACATGCTCATGTGCCAGGTTATATAATACAGGGAGGCATATTTTGTTTGTCCCATACATTAGAAATAGCATTGTTCGAGCAAAATTAACAGTCATGAACCATTTCCGGATGATATAATTGGCATTTTTATACTTCGTATATCAAACATGAATTTTCACACTGATATCAGGGCGATAACCGTGTTTCCTTAAAATGTTAACTGACATCACTATTTCTTCTCTGTAATTATTTTTTGATGTGCAATGATCTTACTTATTAATCTGTCGAAAATATTATTTTACTCAGGTGATTCTTTAATTTATTATATAAATAATTATACCATGCCTCATTTGCATATGAAAATAGCCTGAAACCACCTCGCGTCATTATCAGTAAAATAAATATTACTGAATGATTATATCTGTATAGCGGGCACTGTAAATTTTAGAACTGGTGGAATAGTGACACAATTATACACTTACTTAATTCCTATAAAGAACATTTTGTGCCTACTGCGCGGGCATGTACCTTTAAGGTCTCCATTTCACACTCTAACATATTACAATAATCCGCAGGGCATTGATGTTCATACTTAGCTACATTGTAATTGAGCAACAAGACAACAATATGAGATAAAATATTATCATAAACTCACCCAATAAAGTTTGTAATAGCAAATTTCTTAGATCACCTCACCACAAATGTTCAATGGATGAACACCAGTCGCTCCAGGGTAAACACGTCAATATATTCATGAAATATGTGTGTATAGGCCTATATATTTGTTTAATTATTACTTGTGTCACATGTACATGTATATATGTTTTATAAAATTATAACACGATTTATCCAAATCATATCCAAATCTTCATTAAAAATAATATACAATATATCATTAGTATATCATTAAGCACATTTTAACAGACCAAAACAAGAAATGTGGCCTGTCGGCACACAAATTCACAATCCTTAATGTGGGAATAAGTTCAAAGTTGTCAAGGTCAAAAGCAGCATGGATGTGTGGAATTTGTCCACAAGTATGCTGTGTTGAAATATTGAAGTAATCCTGCATCAGTGCATGGAATATAGAAGTTATGACAGAATTGAGAAACTCCGGCAAACTTCTTAATGTGGGAAAAAGTCGTCAAGGTCATATTAAGCATATTAATGGCAGGATGGATATGTGGCATTTCACCACAGGTATACTGTGTTGAAATATTTAAGTAATCCTTCAAGGGATATAGAAGTTGTGGTAGGGACGGGGTGTGGCTCCCTGTCGGGAATGTACTTCGCGTTGTTGTTGAAGTTGGTATCCGCTATTTATCCCTACCCTAGGCACGTGATCGTTCCCATTTCAGAAGTCATGTTATCTTGTATCTAGGCCTGTATGGGTTTGATGGGGGTAGGGTATATTATGTGTGTGAACATTCTGCGACAAATACAAGAACCAAAATCCTGCGGTTACGGCACCACTTTTGTGGTAGGGACGGGGTGTGGCTCCCTGTCGGGAATGTACTTCGCGTTGTTGTTGAAGTTGGTATCCGCTATTTATCCCTACCCTAGGCACGTGATCGTTCCCAGGTTCTGATTTTGGGATGTATGGTCGGGACTGGGGATGTTGTGGTCTGTTGTGAAGGGTGGCTGGAGTGGGACTGGGGGACTGTACTGTGACTGAATGGGACTGAGAAAAGTATAGGTGACTCTCGGACGTAATTGCAACTATCAGTCAGGATTGTCCCAGGTATGGGGCAATCCGGCTTGATTTATTTACGCCAGAGTATTTAGAACGGAAAAGCAAATCATTATATTTCAACATTTTATCATTTGTACTGTTTCACAGGAGTATTTATTAACAGGAAATAATAGAAAAGAATACTTTCTGTGATTGTCAATTTAACTCGGTATCGGGTGGATTTAGCGAATTATATCCTACATGACTGGCAGTGTATTTGAATCTTCCCCCATTCTAGCAGAGTTGATCTGCCCTGAATAGGAGATTTAAAGTAACCTCATATTTTAGTGGACTTAAACCCCCTGGAGGTGTTTGGAACCTTCCCCAATTCTAGCAGAGTTGATCTGCCAATGAGTAACGAAAATCGAGAGCTTTTATACCCGCACACAGTATTAACCCCGAATGACCTCTGTCGCCGAAATTGGCTGGGACGAACCGTTTCATTGTTAAGTCACAGACAATTTCATCCAATCAGATTCATTCAAGTCCGGATCTCCGAACTGTCAATACTGTGTTTATTTGGCTTGTAAAAGCACATGTTTACAATAGAGAACGGTGTTTAAACCTTATAAAATAAAATGGCAATGTCATCGATAAATATCGATGGATTTACAGAATACAGACTTTAATGCTTCTGCTAACACCAAAAATAGCAGAAACAGGTAATTATTTAGTGTGAGAATTTGTATTGGCTAAATCCCGACTTTGTTCTCGAACCAGTTCGGACCCGACAAAAAGTGAATTCTACCACAAAGTTAAATAACAGAATTTCGAAACTCCGGCAAACTTTTTAATGTGCCGGACACACAGTCCAAACATTATATACCCACGGCTCTACAAGACCGCAGGATAACATAATAATAAAGCACATATTTCCACGGGAAAGCGACTGATAGTGATATACTGACTGTATTGACGATACACGATTATTCTGCAGTTACTACCCACAAACTAACGTCCGACATGATCATAACTAAGGAAGGATCACACAAAAGGTGTTGCTGACGTCCACAGTGGCTATGCCTGGATTGTACATGTATATCAAGACATAAATAACTTTAGGTTGCTTAGCCTTCTACATCAGTTATCCGGCTATAGGATCCGCACGGATATAGGCAAAACACACATGTTCCAAGTGGTGATAAATGCTCGGTAGAATGATAATCTTGCATTAACCTGGTTACAGAAGAATGATCCTGGTATCCCGAGCTTGATACAAGTGGGACATTGTAATTTAGCTTCTTTACTACAGCTCGTGGTTTCACAAATGCGTGCCGCAACACGAGGAGCCAGTTTTCACGGAAGAAAGAAGAGTTATATCCCTTGTTTTCTAAATTCGTGCACGAACAATATTTACGGAACCAGACAGTATAATTACACTTCGCAGAACTAGTATCTGCATGAGGACTGTGTCAGATCAGTTGCTATTTCTTGAACGTCCCTGTCAAGGATCACAAATACACCCAGCAGTAGACCCACCGTGTACCCATCGTCGTGTCGTCGGCGTGATGAATACATTGCTCATTGCACACACCTCGGTCCCATTAACATTCTTAGGACCCAGCACACACATATGTCCAAAGGCAAAACCCCACAGTAAAGATATTCTTTGATGAGTATTGACTTGAATACAATGGACTTATTTCAGTATCAGGGATTTATGCTGCTATATCTAAGCTATATCTCTAAGCGTGTATGAACTATTTTTAAAAACATTCTCCGAGTATGGATGTACTATACTTCTACAGATGACAACACATATAGAGATGGTGTGGTGGATATTGGTTAAATACAAGCCTACTATTGCCATTATTTTGTTTTAATAACTGTTATTTTGACATTTTGACAAATAAATAAATAGAGAATAGTAGGTTAGTGCCGTGAATGGGAAAACATATCTGGCAAGGCTCAGGGAACGGGATGGGCGAGGCTCTGCCGAGCACATCCCGTTTCCGTGCCGCGCCAGATATGTTTTCCCATTCACGGCACTAACCTACTATTCTATTTATCCCGTCAACACCTACAAATGGCTGTAAAATGCAAAAATAGTATTGACTGGATATCAAAAATGTTTCACGGCACCGTGTTTCACGGCACATACGCACTGTGTTGACGGGATAAATTATTATATACATAACACAACAATTGAGGGATATGGATATTGATTTGAGAGACTCTAAACCGACGAGCAACATTAGATTGAAGGTGGCCAATGTTGAGTTGACCAATAATTTGCCAACGTTGTTCGTCCGTCAGACGTCGACGTCGCTCCATAATGGCCCTAAACAATGTAATCAGGTTATAAACTGTGCGTAACGACGATTGCAACGATGTATACATGTATGCACGTACATGCTATACATGTACAGCACGGGCATTTTTATAGCTTACCCCTGTGTCATATTGAGCATGATTGTGTGCAGTCATTGATGCATGACTTCGCTTACATTTCTGTTACTATGCAACATATGCCTAGGCTATAGACTGGTAGCGTTTGTATTGTCTTATCATTTGCTATATTTCTGCAAAGGAGTTTACTATCGCCATATCCCTCAATTGTTGTGTTATGTATATAAGAACATTATGTTAACTGTTTTTAACTTGCATATATATCGTCGAATGTCACGACATGCCGCGATACTACCTACCCAGCCAGCATGACCATATCGGGCCGCTATCGGATACCAATCGGCATATCGGCATATCGGCCCGATAACGGCACGTCATCGGGCCGATATTGACACATGTACAACTGCATATTGATGCTTATAGGATATTTTACATAAATATGTTCTATTTTTGTTATTATTTGTATATAATGCTGGTTTTCGCGATAAATGCGTACAAACACATATATAGATTTGCCGATAACTAGCCGACGGAGGGCCGATATCGACATGTATCAATATAGGGCCGACGACGGCCCGTTATCTGGCCGATATTGACACATGTACAACTGCATATTGATGCTTATAGAATATTTTACATAAACATGTTCTATTTTTGTTATTATTTGTATTTAATGCTGGTTTTCGCGATAAATGCGTACAAACACATATATATATTTGCCGATAACTAGCCGACGGAGGGCCGATATCGACATGTGTCGATATCGGGCCGACGACGGCCCGTTATCTGGCCGATATTGACACATGTAGAACTGCATATTGATGCTTACAGAATATTTTACATAAATATGTTATATTTTTGTTATTATTTGTATTTAATGCTGGTTTTCGCGATAAATGCGTACAAACACATGTATAGATTTGCCGATAACTGGCCGCCGAAGGCCCGTTATATCGAACACTTTCTGTTATGGCAGCAAATGATAAATTCATAGTAGATACTTTTAAAAGTTATATTAAAATCTTAATTTAATCTTTATGATATATTTTTGTTAAGGATAAATAGAATCTACCACACAACATGCGGGAATATATGTCTTTGTATTTTTAATATTGTTCAGAATATACAATATACATCATCTATAGGTTGGTTCTGTAGTTTGTTCATTTATAGCACGATAGTGATACTATCACGGGAGCTATATCCTGGAAGTAGTTTCAGAAATTTGTTATAGCAAAGAAAACACTTTCATTATTCTGAACAATAACATTGTTTTGTCAGCTGTAAATCTAGAATAATGAATACCCAGACACACATATACATGTAAATGAAAAGAATTCAGCCGACACATTTCCATTTCCTAATTTAGATTTATTCATGGGCCAGCTTTCACCTTTTTCATGCATTTGCAGATTAAAACATCACGGCTAACTGATTAAGAATTATATGTGCATATTTTTTTAACTAATGTAAACAATAAAAAAAATCTATAACGGACACATCTTATAGTTGTTAATAAAGGCAGAAATTAATTATATGTTGTCCGACTTCGAGAATAAATACATTTTCCTGTGAGATCACCATCAATTAAACTTGCTAAATACAAGATTTGTAGTGTTTGCCAAAAACTTGTAACGTACACAGCATTGTATTAAAATATGGCTCATTGTCCAACAGATGAATACTGGACAAAACGCAGAAAAATAAAAGCGACAGTGCGAGAACACTTGGCTGCCATACATGATGCTGCGGAACATATTGAGCATCAATCAGATCAATCTGGTATATTTGATAGGTCTCTCTCCGATCTAGTTGATGATGAAAATGCCTCTTTAGTTTCAAGACTGTCTGATTCTGATTCTTGTACAGAGGAAAATCATTGTTGATCATGTTGATGTTGGAAGTGAAACTGGTGATGTCATGATGTGGCCCATGCTGCTTGTGGTACATTAGATGATGATATACATCATCCTTTTCTAGCTGATGCACAAAATGTTGATTTGGACTCCATGTCTTCTGAAAGTGATGACGACACATTTGATTTATCTGATAACTTGGCTAGCTGGGTTTCCAAGTTTAATATCACTCACTCTGCAGTTAATGAACTTCTAGGTATTTTATTTTGAGAACTCCATCCATTTTTACCAAAAGATGCGAGAACATTGTTGAAGACTGCCATTCATTATAACATTTCCAACATTGCTGGGGGAAGTTACCATCATTTCGGTATTGTTTCCTGGATGAAAAACGGTAATTGAATCTTTGTCAGTGCCTGTTGAGAACATAGATGGAGTTTCACTGCAATAATATCGATGGCCTACCATTGTTTAAAAGTTCCAATGTACAACTGTGGCCTATTCTAGGCAGAGTGATACAACCCACCCTGTCAAAACCATTTGTAATTGGATATTTGCTGAAATCAAAAACCGACAGACATTTATGAATATACCCAGATGTTGGTGGATGAACTTGAGGATTTACTTCAAAATGGGTTTGCCATATCTCATGGCGGCATTGATCATAGTGTGCCATTTTCATTATCATGCTTTATTTGTGATACTCCTGCACGCGCCTTTGTTAAGCAAACCAAGGGCCACAATGGTTATTTTGGCTGTGACAAATGTAATCAACGTGGTGTCTGGAGACGAAAAATTACCTACCCAGAGACAAATGCAGAATTAAGAACAGACGCGGCATTCGACGAAATGTCCTGTGCAGAACACCATTTACAACCGTCCCCATTCAGAAATATACCAGTAGGCATGGTATCACAATTTCCCATTGATTTTATGCATCTTGTTTGTCTAGGTGTTGTTAAGCGTGTTATCTGGTTGTGGATGAAGGGTCCTCTTCAGAATTTATGCAGACAAGGTGCTGGTTCTATTAAACTAATTTCGGAAGGTTTGATGAATTTGAAGAAATACATGCCACGAGAATTTACAAGGAAAGGACGTTCCCTGAATGAAGTAGATCGGTGGAAAGCAACAGAATTTCGACAGTTTTTGCTGTACACAGGCCCAGTTGTTTTGAAAGGTCATCTGCCATCAGCCATGTACAAACATTTTATTTTGCTTTTTGTTTCCATTTTTTGTTTGTGTAGTAATGTATACTGCAGAACATATAATGAATATGCCCATGAGTTACTCTGTCTGTTTGTACGTCAGTTTGGAGACCTGTATGGAGAAGATATGCTTGTATATAATGTCCATGGTCTGGTTCATTTAGCTAAAGATGTGCAGAGATTCGGACCTCTGGATAATTATTCGGCATTTGCTTTCGAAAGTTTTCTAGGAAAACTGAAGCGCCTAGTTCGCAAACCAACCTTACCCTTGCAACAACTGATACGCAGAGTTTCTGAAAGTAGAGATAGTATATTCGACCCAGTTATAATGCCTGTCAATGAATGTGGTATTTTGAATTTTGAAGAAGCAACATGAAAATGGACCAATTCCAAGACATTTAAGGACAAGACCAGTCACTCAGTTCAAAGAGGTCCATTTTCCAGAATATTGTTTAACTCTTTGTCAAGGAGATAACTGCTTCCTCTTAAACGATAAAGTGGTAATTTTGCGAAATATTTTATCACTGGGTCGTGTGGATGAAAATCCGGAAACAGTGGTCGTGTATGAGCAATTTTCGCGTGCCACTGACTGTTTTCAGTATCCATTGCCTTCGTCCGATCTTAGAGTTAGAAGTGTCTCCAATTTGAGTGGGAATTATTGTGTTGCAAACCTTGCAGAGATAACATGCAAGTGTGTGTTATTGCCTTCCTCGGAGGAATTTGTCTGTATTCCACTTGTGCATACTCTATGAATGCAGTGGTGAAAATAAGCACTCACCCACTTGCTCACACAGGGCTGAAAATCAGTCGGGCAAGTTAATTTTGCATTTGACTTACCCACAGGACAAGTATACTGAAACGATAAAGAAACACAGGGTAACAATTTATGCAATAATTATTTAAATCCTTTGCCCAATCTTATGAAAACTGATCAGACTACCATTTTGTGCATGCAAACCAGTGCCTAAAGTTATATCTCAACCGTGTAATACACCGTAATACACCGTGCCAAGTGGGTGGCAGGTGGGAGCATGCGATGGGTAATTTAACGATCGGGGTTCATCCTTACCGGAATTCCGACTGGAGACCTGGTTTGGCCATCACATATGTCTTTGGCATTTTGTATGTGACAGTCGAATCTGGTTATACCCCTTATGTGAGTATTACGATTATTCGTAATCCTATATTTTAGGGGAAGGGGCCAAGTGACTTTGGTGTGGTATGGACCTGCCACCAGGTCAGGTTATTCTAATTTCAGGGCTGAATATATTGTTTCTCGGTGTAAATATTCAGTTCTGATTCTGGAATTTTCCCCCAATGCAGCTGGTTAAAACGGGATTGAACCCGTTTGCCCGGCCTTACATGACCTTAGCTGTTGATAGGCCGTTAAACACCATTAAACAAAACAAACAAACACCGTGCCAAATGGAGAAAGTGAAAAAAAGCAAAAATCATGTGCAGCAAAAAGTTTATCCAAAACATTTTGTCATATTAATTGATACTCTTGAATTATACACATTACTATATACATTGAGTATGACGCTCTTATTAACATGGTACGGAAGTTCAGAGGGGTTATTACATTGCTAATGCGAGGTCCAAGTAAAAAACAGGTTGCTATGCAGCTCGGTGAGTATGTTGCCACCATAGAACATCGTGTCCGTCGTCTAAGAGGACCCGTTAGGGTTGCCGACCGACCACAATCGGGACATCAGCGTGTTATGTCGCGACGTCAAGGCAACTGGGGCAGTTTTATTTGACACACAAGTTCAGGTTCACGGGCGGCCGAATAATCAATCTATAAAAATTATGATGTAATTCTTATAGTAGCCACACGTTAAAACTCTAATTTTGATTCAAGCCTTAAAGATGCATACGTACAATGTTTTTTTCTATTGTGCAATAATGTTACTTAATAAGATATCGACAGAAAACATAATTATTTCATATTCCTGATTTATTTGAACAATTCAAGTATTTCATCTCACTCACCATTTCTTCACTGTCCGTGGAGTAGCGCGCGCTACTCGTGGTGATGAATTAGTTAATATTCTGTACAAAACAGTCTCTCCAGATGTTGGAAACGTGTGGAATGATTACAAAATTAGGTATCTTTTCAATTTTCGTAAGAATACTTTTTTTGCGTAAAATAGAGTTATGCATCTTTAACCAAATCACTTGTTTTTGTTCACGTGCGTGTAATTGTTAGCAATTTGCATTGTGGGAAAATAGATTCAATATAGCAGCAGATGACACTTCGTTATTACTTGTTTATCTTGTTCTTTCAAAAGTTTGAATATGGGACGTGTCGTTGGAATTCAATAGCAATCACATTAATGAAATTTCATGTTTTGAGAAGCCGTCTGTTCAACATCATGCTTATCAGTTGTTTGCTAAATTTCTGATACATATTTTAATTTATACTGTGACCGGCTGGTCAGTGAGTCCAGGCGAGACTCGCGTATTCCATGTATTCTGCAAGTCAATTCTAGGTCTGTAAGTTAGTCATGTTAATGGAGCCAGCTAAAAGACATGTGTTGGTAGATTTCAATTTGTGTAATATCAGCTGGGAGGCTAATATAATGTTTCATGGTATATGCAATAGTTGATCACACAATCTGGATCAATGGAATATACAGGGTTAGACACATTTGATGAGTTCCTGTTCTTGTAAAAATAGTCAAGCATGATTTTGTAAATGTATTAATAACTAGGTGTTAATTAGTTCCAGCCATATGCTGGATGTCTGGAGTATGCTGGACAATGTGAATTTATCTCTGTAGTTATAAGCCAATCAGATCTTGGTATAGAATGGGGTCTTATGGGTAAGGCCAGCCTCCTGTCATACCATATAAGGATTAACCAATCATTAAAAGGCATGACAAGGAATTGTGGGAAATGTTTTTATAATTCAGAAATGTTGGAGAATGCTGATCAGTTTTAAGTTTTACTTTCGGACCCTTTGGTTGGACTTCAAAATTGTGGAATTTATTAAGTCATAGAAATATCACGTGAAACCTTTCTTAGCCAAGCGAGTACTTAAGAGAACGTTGTATTGTGTTGTATTAAGTGGATTATTCTAATTTGAGGTGGACACCCAAGAAAAATATTGATTTTAATTATAAACAACTATTTCGGACTTGTCCAGTAATTCAGAGCACCCAACAGTAGTAGATTGTAGAGCGGACGGTACACACGCGTCCGTCGGGTGACAATACATAGAAACTCAGAATGTTCAAATTAGTTGAATTTACGGACGAAAGAGAGTGTGCTGTTGTTCCATCGAATTGGCTTATTGGAAAAACGCATGCCGTATGGCCCAACACAAACGTGCCGCAGAAAATTAAGAAGGCCGTGACAGGACGGGAATCGCCAGCAGAGGATTGGACGACGTTCCCAATCAAGCTGATATATTGGGATGGTAAGTCCAATGCTGTTAGTGTGCGCCATATTATTGCCGATATCAGAGCTGACGGTAAAGTGCGTAGTTTGTGGTAACTACACCCCTGGCATACAAAGTATGCCGAGGGGTATATAGTTTTCGGCATTCCGTCCGTCCATGTGATTTAACGATCGGGGTTCATCCTTACCGGAATCCCGACTGGAGACCTGGTTTGGCCCTCACATACGTCTTTGGCATTTTGTATGTGACAGTTGAATCTGGTTATACCCCTTATAAGAGTAATCCTACCGGTTTTACTTTTAAATAGGGGAAGGGGCCAAGTTACTTTGGTGCGGTATGGACCTGGCACCAGGTCAGGTTATTCTAATTTCAGGGCTGAATATGTTGTATCTCGATGTAAATATTCCGTTCTGATTTTGGGCTTTTCCCCCCAATGCAGCAGGTTAAAACGGGATCGAACCTGTTTGCCCGGCCTTACATGACCTTAGCTGTTGATAGGCCGTTAAACACCAATAAACAAACCGTCCGTGTGTCTGTCTGTCACACTTGTGTTAAAGTTTTTGGTTACTCAATATCTATGTAACCGATAGTCCAATTGACTTCAAACCTCATATACTTCTTTATCATCATCCATATTTTCATTCTATACCATGTCCATGTGGCCTTCAGGCACAATGTCAAGGTCAAGTTTGAGGTGCTCATCGAGTCGATTCTAAAGCACTCAATTAGTCACTTCTGGTGAAGAAATACAAGTAACGAGATGTGACATGAAATTTATCAAATTGCGCACCTTAACTAGAGCTCAGACAGGTAATATTACATTTATGTTGGTAATTACATATATCAATTTCTTCCATTTGCTGAAGCCTGAACATGTATTATCTTCATGTATACTCCCAATATTGAACAACCACTAAACAATTAGCAAACAATGCTTAAAGGTAGATGCCATCAAATGATGTCCAGATACATTTTTAAATTTTATGGAGACTAGAGTATTTGGGTACCTAATTGAAATGTAATTATTCCAAATGTTTCCAGTGTCTATTTTACACACTATTTGGGTATTATGCCCCATGTGCGACAGCACTCGTGTCTATAAGCTACAGATATATTATGTATATTTTGTAGATAGTTATGAAAAATGCCGGTCCAAATTGACACGGGCGGAGCTTGAGTCGGACATCCAGACCGATGTAGAGGAGCCGAAACAGAAACGGCTCCAGCCCGATGTAGAGGAGCCGAAACAGAAACGGAAAAGATGGTAATTAGATACCTAACATCACTTACTGTTTGTCTATCCCAATCAAACTAGGGATGACTCACTAGCCCAGTGGTACGGCCTTGTATATGCATGTACAACCAGAAAGTCATGGGTTCAATCCCTGTCATGGGCTTGAATAAATAGTTTTCGAGTATTATCATATCCCACCCCTCTTTCGGAGGAGACCAGATATTACCATACTTCACTATGGTTGTATAGACCCCGCATGGCCCCCAATCCTAATGGAGTTGTATCTCTTTTATGACTTCAGATTCAATCTTCCACAGTCTCCATCTGCTTTACTTCATACTCTACATACATGCACACAATTTTTAGTTAGTGATGAGAACATTGTGATCAACCATGAATCAAATCTATACGTTGTAGGCCCACCCTGCGGTATGATAGTGACACTGAAGAAGATGTTCCTCCGCCTGCCAGTCGAGGCAAGATGTCGACCAAAACCACCTCCACCCATACCGTCTCGGCAGCTGAACCATCAGAGGCACTACCTTTGCCACCAGCCAGGGTTCCCATAATGACGAGCCCACCTCAAACTAATCCACAAACAGCGCCATCCATCTTCCCCCAAACCGCGCCATCCATTTTTCCACAAACGGCGCCATCCACGCCATCAGCGTCCACGCCATCCACGCCACCAGCGTGCACGCCATCCACACCATCAGCTTCATCAACAACACCCCGATCAGTACTCGCACAAAGATCTTCAGTCAGGCCAGGCACTGGAGAACCAAGACAAATCACAGGCGCTATTCGTGGTAAGTTTTGTAGCAATTTAAAAAGGCTAGCAGCGAGTGAGTCTTTTCTGAGTGGAAGCACACAAAATATCATTCAGGGTTCATCTTTACAGGAATGACGACTTGCATGGTTTGGCTCTCGTGTACATTTTAGGCCTGAACTTGAGAGCTGAATCATGTTATGCCCCATTAAGAGAAATAATATGATTAGGAGCTAATCCTGTTACTTTTGGGGTAGAGCTAAGTGACTGGTCTGGCATGGGCCTGCACCTATTCAGGATATTCTTATTCAGTGATATGCACGGCCACTTGTAAGGTGCTGGCCCCCCTTCTTATGCTGAGGCACCCCTACCTTATAATTTTCTAAGTCCAATTTAATAACAATCATTTCCAAAATCAACCTCTGGCATTGAATTCATCAGGATATGTTCATATACTGCCTAATAGATACATCTGAAACACTGAGAATCGTCTCCTAATCGCAGTGTCAACACACCATATTTTTCGTTGAGGTTTGCACCTCCATCAAAACATAAGTATTCACAATCCAAATCCGTTTACGAACACTCTTCGGCGTGTAATGCTCGGAAATGGTCGTTAATCGCCAGTGCAGATGAATAGGCGACATGTCCATTTGTCAATAGCAAGATTAGTGGTACAGTCACATTTGTTAATCATCAGAGGCATGATAGTTTTGGTCACTTTTTGACAGGACAAGAAATTTTCAATGCCCAAGTGCTGACTTTGTTGACCGAACTACGGACAGAACAGCGTCACCAGAGTGCGATTCTCGCAAAACTTGTTGGCTCCGACCATCAGGACGTGGAGCTGCCTGAAGGTCTGGAGTTCCCAGTATCGAGCGAACAGGAGTTCGTACATCTTGAGGACAGGCTCGGAGATGCAACTGTGAAGAAAGTGGTGGTAAGCTAGTTTTTAATAACCATATTTCCTTACACAGGGTCCCCGCAGGCATGTATTGGCAAAATGTGAAGATCTAGATGAGTCGGCTTGTGATGGGTCCGTGTCATCAGGATCTGGCCTCTTTGGATGTAATTTCATAATAAACAAACACACCCCCTTGACATAAATGGACTAGTCTGAAAGTGATATTGGTGACCAAGATATGGTCCATGGCTGAAGCCTTTTCAGATTTGTAAAAAAGGACGTCATCGCGTATCCAAGATGGCCACCGTCCAAAAATAGTATAAATTCTTAGAAAAATATCTCCTGAACCGCAGCCAGATTTTGTCGAAACTTGGTCTTTCATATTTCCAGGTGGAGTACCTGAGTGCCATTGGTGGGAGCACTATCAAAATAATGATTCGGCGGCTACTAAAGCATGTTTTGAGCAACTCAATAGCCAGGATATACAATTGGACAGGGGCCAAGGACAAGAAGCCATTCCAACACCTACAGACATGTTCTGCAATCTTTAGTAAGTGAATATTCAACTAATCTATTTTGTTTGTAAGTGGCAATCCAACTAGGCATATGTGTCTGTATGAGGAGCTAAGTAATCTTCATTATAGTACATTATACTATATGTTTCAATAACCCCCGTAAAATAAACCATTCAGGCTACTGTATAGTGCTGTTTTATAAGCAACTATATTGCACATAAATTCATCACTGCCCAGTGGGCACATGACGTCAGGGTTACGTTGTATTTATGTTGGATTTAAGTTGGATTTTGGTTCCATATGAAAGTCTGATGGAAATCCAACGTCGGACCCTGACGATGGATTTACATCAGAAAATGACGTTGGCACACCATCAGATCCAGATGTTGGATTTACGTCAGGTTTATGTCAGATCTAGATGTTGGATTTACGTCAAAGCTAGGAATAGAGCAATGCTGTTCGACGCTCGGGCCCAGAAAGTCTGTCCCGTGTGAGCAAAGGACGCCTTTGTATAACCAATATACAAAGCACAACTCACCCAAAACGGGTGGGTTGGTTTGTAGTACTCACTCCGAATGCAGATTTCCTACTTTATTTTGAGATGCCAATGCGAGACAGTATTTAGGATATAATAGCGTTGAATTTATTCTAGTTGAAGGGGTGCAGAAATTACGTTTCGTGTCCATACTAATAATTCTTAATGTAATTATTTTCCTCCAGTTTCCTATACATACAGCTTATTTACAACAATATATTGCTTCCCGATACATTATTTCAACCAAAAGTGACGTTTAAAGTGTTTTGAGAAATATTAATAAAACGTACCAAATATGTTTTTCAAGGGACATAACCGATACGATAACATTTAGATCTGACGTAAATCCAACGTAAATCCCAACTATCTGGATCTGACGTAAATCCAACGTCAGGATTTGAGACGGTGTGCCAACGTCATTTTCTGACGTAAATCCATCGTCAGGGTTTTACAGCAGAAAATGACGTCTATCAGACTTTCATATGGAACCAAAGTCCAATGTAAATCCAACGTTGGGATCCAACATAATTACAACGTAACCCTGACGTCGTGTGCCCACTGGGATATCTCGATCAACAATGTTAAAACAGCTCGATGTTGTTTTGACGTCAGATCCCGACGTAAATACAACGTTTGTCGCGGTGTATCGATACGTACTTGTCGGAATGCTTCAAATTAGTTTCAATCCCTTGCTATATATACTATTCTGAAATATTCCAGTAAATAAAATGAAAAAAAATCTCAACACTGGAAATGGGTCAGTTGTATGACGTTGTTTTGACATCAAATCCCGACGTA
The DNA here is from genome assembly GCA_029237695.1 of Conchocele bisecta. NCBI lineage: Eukaryota > Metazoa > Mollusca > Bivalvia > Lucinida > Thyasiridae > Conchocele > Conchocele bisecta. The sequence continues at coordinate 26,207,199 of CM055267.1, forward strand.
AATACAACGTTGTAGTATTGACGCCGCATATACGTTGTATTCTGGTTGGCGACGTCGCGACGTGAATCCAACCAATATCCAACGTCAATCTGACGTCGTGTGCCCACTGGGTGCATACATGTAAAATTTACCCCCCTCCATCCTCCATTCCTAGGGTTGTACAGGAGATATATGTGATGTAGCCCTGTCCAGCCGGCTTAAAATGGTCAGCTGTTGAACATTTCTGAACAAATTTATGGTACTTACAGGAGCTGTTCGAAAAGCACATGGGTCGGCCCACCAGCACGAAACAGAGTTGTATATAAAAGACTGGCTGAGGAACGCCAAGGACCGTGATGGGGGGCGATCTCTCAGACGGACAATAAGTCCCAAACCGGCTTCATGTGCCAGGATTGATTATGACACTGATGAATCCAATCCGGTTAATTACGGTGTATAGCGGAAGTACTAACGCTGCATTTGGTTGAAACACTTCAAATTCAAACGCACATAAATGTGTAAATAGTGTTAACTGACCGATTGGACACTGAGAAGATATATTAGTTGTGAATGTACAAGTGGTTGCGCGCAATGTCAATTTTTTATTATATTCGGTATAATAAAGTCAATGGTGGTCTTGGTTGAGGGGTACATTGTGAATCATCTGTTGGCCCGGCCTTACATGACCCTGGCTGTTGATAGGCCGTTAAACACCAATAATCAAATAATTATCTCGCGTTGAGATAATGTTCCCTCAGGGAGATAATCCACAATATCCCCCTCAACCAAGGGCACCATGGATATATTGTTGAATAGCGTGAAATAATACCCTTGTGTCCATCAGTTTCTGTGCAAACAACTCACTTGCTGCACTCACTTGTTTACATGTAAACAGACGCATACTCCTGTAATATTTTGCGCTATTCAGCAATGTAATATTTCACAGTTTCTTAAAAAGTATTGTATCCATTCTTAAAGTATTGCTGCCATCTAGTCATGATTTGTGTATTTTTCCTACTTGTGTTATCACTGTTATGCCAAGTGTTCGAGTCAATTTGTGAAAGTCGACCTAACATATTTCAATCGTTGTTATAGTATTGCTGCCATCTAGTCATGATTTGTGCATCTTGTGTTATGCCTAGTATTTGAGTCAATTGGTGAAAGTCGGCCTACCATATTTCAACCATTGTTATAGTATTGCTGACATCTAGTCATTTGTTTATTATGCGCCCTTTGATAGCAAGGGGGCATATTGCTTTGCTTCAGAGGTTCGTACGACTGTCGAAATGTTCAAAAGTTTGTCCCAGTTTCTCCAACAACATGTGATATCTTCGATATTACTTTAACCATCCCTTCAATACTTAAGACACTTGCTTTTCCTGGGCATCTGTGACACACTCGTGTCATCAGCCACACGACCTTGACTTTTGTGACCTTTGAAATGTTGAATAAACACTCGGACATATTTGTATGTCAAAAGGTTTGTACTTTGATATTTGTGTCGTTCAAAGTTGTTGTTTTTTTTTCACACAAACTTTACTTACTACAGTATGCCATAGGGGCATATCCATGTTTTACGAACATAATATCCTAGTTTTTCCTACAGTTTGCGACTTGAAAACCGTACAGGTATATATAAGCCTGATATTGCTCCCAATTAAATGATGGTATAGATTGCCGATATTAACAAATGTACCCGAACATGAGCAAATATTTCCTATTGCATATCCGATAACAGTTGGAATCGATGTTGCTATTTTGAGACAATATCCGTGAATCCCGTCGAAAATGTGAAAACAGCTTGATGTCATTTACGAAAAATATCTCAAAATAACTAACTCTCTCGAACATTTAAAAAGGCAACTTATCTCAAGAAAAGACTGGTTCATTCAATTATTAATAACAATCTGTTCACACACTACATGCATCGTCATCAAAGCGTTTATATACTCGTTTATATACGGTTTCAAAGTCGCTAACTGTACTTATGTTATACCTAGTATGTGTATTTGAGCGTCAGTTTATTGAAGTCCATCTAAAGTAGTGTCACCATTGTTATAATATTGCTGACATCTAGTCATTATTTGTTCATTTTTCCTACTTGCGCTTTGCGTAGTATTTTTAGCGTCAGTTTGTGCAAGTCGGCTTAAAGTATTTGTAACCATTGTTATAATATTGCTGACATCTAGTCATTATTTGTTTATTTTTTCTACTTGCGCTTTGTGTAGTATTTTTAGCGTCATTAGCGTCAGTTTGTGAAAGTCGGCTTAAAGTATTTGTAACCATTGTTATAGTATTGCTGACATCTAGTCATTATTTTTTTATTTTTCCTACTCTCGTTTTGTGTAGTATTTAAGTGGCAGTTTGTGAAAGTCAGCTTGAAGTATTTGTAACCATTGTTATAGTATTGCTGACATCTAGTCATTATTTGTCTATTTTTCCTACTCGCGCTTTGTCTAGTATTTGAATGACCGTTTGTGAAAGTCGGCCTAAAGTCATGTTCTGATTTCGGGAATTACCCCCACTATGGACAGGTTGATTGGGATAGTCCAGTCTGTTGGCCCGGCATTAAATCACCTTGGATGTTGATAGGGGCCCCTGTTCAACAACAATAATCCAATAACCCCACAATACACCCTGATTGCGGGCAGTTGGTGCTTCTTCAGGGGCATGCGAAGGGTAATTTAACAATCTGAGTGGGTGGTAGGAGGGAGCATGCGATGGGTCATTTAGCGATTGGGGTTCAACTTTACCTGAATGCTGACCTACATGGTTTGGCCCTCATGTACCGTTTCAGGCCCCTGGTAGTTGAGGGCTAAATCCTTTTATACACCATTAAGATAGTGATAAGATTAGAGCTGGTCACATTACATTTGGGTTTGAAGCTAAGTGACTGGTGTGGCATAGACCTGGCGCCAGGTCTGAGTATTCTATTTGCAGGGTTTAATATTTTTTGTAAATATTGAGCTCTGATTTTGGGAATTTCCCTCATTTTAATGTGTGTGTATGCATCTTTAAATGACCTTAGATATTGATATACTGTTGAACTCCAATAATCAATCATTATCCTTACAGAAGATTGCTTACTTGCATGGTTCGGCCCTCATGTACGGTTTTAGCCTCCCGATACTTGAGAGCCAAATCCTGCTATACCAAATAGACAACTATGTGTGACCCTGGTGTGACTTGAACCTGTCACCAGGCTGGATATATACATCAAATTCTGATTTTGGAAATTTTACTAACTATGGATGGGTTGAATACGGGATAGTTTCGACCCATTAGTTTAATGAATTCATTTGTTGATATGTCATGAATTTATTTGTGATACACTATGGAAGCATGAATTGACCATCGAGATGAGATGTTGATATAATTTATCGCAACATGTCGACATAAATATCACGGTATGTCGACATAACGTGAAAACTATGTCGACATGTTGAGATAAATTATGACGAGTTGTTGCGATAATTATCTCAACATGACGTGATATTTATCACAACATGTCGAATTAACGTGATACTATATTACAACATATCGAAATCAAGTGATAATATATCACAGCATGTCGACATAACGTCATACGGTATCACATGTCGACATAACGTGATACGGTATCAAAACTTGTCGACTTGACGTGATGAAGTATCGCAACACGTCAACATAATTTATTTCAACATGTCGACTTAGTTTCACATTATGTCGACATCTCAACATCTCGTCATCCTGATGGTCAATTCATGATCTGATGTGTGGATCCCATCTTCAATTGCCCATATTGGTATTTACAACAATCTAGTCGTGTTATAGAATTATCTTTATGTAAAATTGTGTTTATATACATGTGCGTTAATGATAAAATACAGAAAATACTAAAAATCAACTTTGTATGCATTATGCCCGAAGTGGAGTAATGTCATTGACCTATGTTGGTATGATTTTACATTTATAGTGGTCAATTTTCACAATGGACTGATACTGGCATTAAAGCTGTAGACATACGGTACAAATATTGGTACAATGTTAAAATCAAATTGTGCCAATAATTGTTGATTGCTAAAACAATATCAATCCAATATATAATTCCAATATCGGTCCGATGGGAAAACGATCACCTGCCAATATCGGTCCGATGGGAAAACGATTAGCTGACAATATCGGTCCGATGGGAAAACGATCACTTGCCAATATCGGTCCGATGGGAAAACGATTAGCTGACAATATCGGTCCGATGGGAAAACGATCACTTGCCAATATCGGTCCGATGGGAAAACGATCTCCTGCCAATATCGGTCCGATGTGAAAACAATATCGTGCCAATATCGGACCTACGTTGGCATGATATCGATATTGATATCGGTCCGATATCGGACCGACATCCATCCGACACGACATCGGGCCGATGAAATGTCGATTTGCAAACCGCTAATCGGTCCGATATCGAAAACGACATCGGGCCGATATCGAGAGTATATCGGTGTTATGTCGGTCCGATATCGACATGCTAGCTGGGTACCTGCAGACATACTACGTGTATACTATCGGCATCAGTAGCCTATTTCATCAAAATCGCTAAGCATATTTATCTAGCTAAGTATACGTTGAGGGAGTAATCATTTATTTCCCCAAAATTAATTATTCATATATAGAACTGTAACGACTGCATATATTTAATGATTAAAAGTATGCGGATTTTTATACTGAATGCTTAACATTATCACAGCCAAAATGGCTGTGATAATGTAATAAATTCAGTATAATACAAATTAATAAATTTATCCTTAAATTGAAAATTTCTCCCTCAAAGTGTACACTTAGCAGGATAAGCATACTTTGCAATCTTGGTGAAATCGGCTACATGACATCCATACTCGTATTTTAATTGTGAATTCGATTCAAAACAACAGCAACACTTCAACAGTACAATGGACATCGCATTTGACTTTCAAGCTATTCATTTGCACTGAATCGGTGATATCTATGCACAGTTCACATGTCTATGACAAATTTAGATTATCTTATCTTTGACCTGAACATGTGATAGTTTCCATTTCCGTGGCATATTTACAACCATATATGAAAAACGCCATGTGAGTTTATACCTCCGGACATCTGCGTAATGTATTGAATACGTTTACAAAATTAACATTATTTTTGATAAATAAAGTTGAGTATATGCGGAACTCTGATAATTTTGTCAACTTTTGACGACATTTACAGAAACTAGTGTACATTTTGTAAATTATTTCATGAAATTACGCAGATGTCCGAAGGTATAAAATCACATGGCTTGTGACTGTCTCATGCATGCACGTGGCTGTGACTGGATAAATGTGGATTATAAGATGTGTGACCAAAGTAGCTCAAAATCAAATAGCACACTCCTGTAGGCTGATAATGATCTATAAATAGCTAATGAGTGTGAGAAGCATGCCGGACGTTTCATTGACGGAATGGTGAACAGTGGAGATCCTGATCAGACTGCGCGGATGCGCAGGCTGATCTGGATCTACACTGGTCACAAAAACCGATATATATATATAATTATTGTGTGAAGCATGCCGGATGTTTCATTGACGGAATGGTGAACAGTGCTGATCCTGATCAGACTGCGCGGATGCGCAGGCTGATCTGGATCTACACTGGTCACAAAACCCATAATCCCCATTTCTCCAGTCACAGCCACATATGCTATTCCTAATAAGTTAACTAGGAAGTAGTGTATGTTAGTTCGGATTGAATATTCCTATCTGCCAGAGAGGAAGAACTTTATCTCAAGGTTAGCAGAGGTTAGTTTTAGTACAATGGAACCTTTCAAAACCGGTCATCCTGTGAGGTTGCCAGTGTGTCCGGTATTTAGAGGTTCCATTGTAATTAAAGTATATCAGCCTTCAAATACAGTCGAACCTGTGCTAAAGACGACCTCCGAATAGCAATCACCTGGCTGTAAAGGCCACGCTTTTGTTGTCCCAATTGCACAATTACTGTATAAATGACCAACATATGAACAAAGGTCCGAATTTTTTTTACTTCAAATGGCTGGCCTTTATTCACAGGTTTGACTGTACTTGCTTATATTGTATAAAAGGGACTTTCGCAGTAATTAACACATTGTAATAACATTCATCATACACTAGTATATGATAAATATGCAAATTGGCTGGTTACAGACAACATGTTTGGTGACCAGTAAAGCTTCACTGTATGATGATGTGCTTATTAAATAAGTATAATTTAACATTTGTGATGGTTTAATAAGGTCATTATTAAACTCTTTAACTAATTTCACAAGAAATTCGGCATGGCCTCGTTTCTTATGAAAGCAGTAAACTCGTTTAATAACTAACTATCTTATTAAATTATTTCTCATGTAAGATATTCTATTTATGCAAAATAAAAACATATATGTAATACGATCATATATACAGCGGAACCTCTCCAAAATGACACCCTGTGAGCTCCCCGGCTAGTGTGTCCGGTTTTGAGCGGTTCAGTTTTATTTAACATAACAAAGTCTGATCAGAATCTGCACTGTTGGCCATTTAACATCGAAGCACCTGTTAAGCTTCTAACATGCAACATACATCGTTATAAGGTTACATTCGGAATCAAATTGTCGATGACCATGCCATATTGTACCCAGACACGATGTTTCCGGCATGCCTCTTTTACAGATGTTCTCTATACGAGCTACAGGCCCACTTCTGGTGTGCTGCTTTCTGCCGCTAGTCCTGGGTACGTACATCTAGCCACCCGAATTCATCATCATCATCATCATCATCATCATCATCATCATCATCATCATCATCGTCGTCGTCGTCGTCGTCAGCATCATCATCACCGTCGTCGTCGTCGTGGTCGTCGTAATCATCGTCGTCGTCACCATCATCATCGTCGTCGTCATCATCGTCGTCGTCACCATCATCATCATCATCATCATCATCATTATCGTCGTCGTCGTCGTCGTCGTCGTCGTCGTCGTCGTCAACAACAACATCATCATACTGTTGTTGTTGTTTGTTTTATTGGTGTTGTTCTTCTTATGGTACCCACCATTATATGTAGCAACAATTCGTTCCAACGATATAACAATTCGTTCCCACGAATTAACAATTCGTTCCCGTGGGAACGAATTGTTATTTCGTGGGAACGAATTGTTAAATTGAGGGAAAGAATTGTTAATTGTGGGAACGAATTAATTAAAAAAAGATTTCTACGTCCCCTGCGGGGCTCCGTAGACATCATGATCAGTATTGCTTCAAATATTGAGCGAACACTGTACTTAGCACTGATCAGACTGAGCTGTGACTACACTGTCCGCAATCTGAGTAAGTAGCATTTTTGTCGTGGCAAATTATTATGGCCATTGTAGGCGGCCAGCTATGGTTAACACAAGTTGTGATTATTTTCCTTTTGTTACAAATGAATACCCACTCTATGATTTCCAAGCATTCGGTTCGGGGTGGGTACGACTTCAAACTTGCCCTTACATAAGGGGTTGTTGTTATTTGGGTCATTTAGAAGTCAACTTGACATAAACTGACTCTTCGACAAGATGCATAAAACGACAATGGTTAATTTCTGAATATATGGCAGGGGCGTACAAGCGGGTGTGTTACTACAGCGGCTGGCAGACTGACCGCCTCGCCCCCTGGGATATAGACCCGAGCCTCTGTACCCACCTGATCTGGGCGTTCGCTACCCTCGACCCCACTGGTACCCAGCTCGTGGCGGACTCGGCACATGACGCTAACCTGTAAGTCATGTACCAAACATAATATGTTATATATATATTCAGGGCTCCAGATAAGAAATTAATAATTGAGTATTGTCACTCCATCATTTTTAAAGCAATTGGGTGTTTCAAAATTTTAATTGGGTAAAATAAAATCACACTACTGTTTACGTATCCACAGACAGCAATTATTGAATAGTTTGCTTCGAAAGGAAAACATGTCTTGGCAAGATGTGTTTTCATGGAAAATAAGAAAAGTATGCTATATTTGTGGTTTGTTTATTGTTTTATCTGAAGCACTGTATATTCTCTTATATTTTAGGTTCCATTGAAAACTGTTGCTCTTCAAACGAGAATTAGTTACGGGTAGTAACCCGTAGACTCCCGTACCGTCCGTAACTACAAGCGTACATGAGTTTTGCAGAGTTACTACTCGCAAATATGCGAATTCAAATTCAAGTATGCGAATACAAATTCTGACCAGGTTCAATACATACAGTGATCTAGTTTGTTCACTAATAGTTTCAAACGGCATAATGGTTTTTATCCCGTCAACACAGTGCGTATGTGCTGTGAAACATGGTGCCGTGAAACAGTGAGACGGTGTCGTGAAACATTTTGGATATCCTGTCAATACGACCTAATCACTGGGTATGAATATGTTCAGTGACTGGGATTATTTTTTACATTTAAAAGCCATTTGTAGGTGTTGACGGGATAAATAGAATAGTAGGTTAGTGCCGTGAATGGGAAAAATATCTGGCGCGGCACGGAAACGGGATGTGCTCGGCAGAGCCTCGCCCATCAAGTTTCCTAAGCCTTGCCAGATATGTTTTCCCATTCACGGCACTAACCTACTATTCTCAATATCGACATCATATCTTTGTAATTTGTTTGAATTGTATATTGGTTTGCTTCTGCTTGGACTGTTGTTTTGTCGTCATTGTTTCCATGGCGATGTTTGACGTAAGGCGTTCAATGCATTTGTTTCAACTTTTATATATTACACGTATCGTTTGTTTCCTTTTGGGGCAGTACACATATAATAGTCGTTGAGTGCATATTTGTGACGAACAAAATGCCATTCGATCACCGTTGATCACTTCGTTGTCACCCGGATGAACGTATCATGTCAATGCCTGATACGGCACTCTGTTATCAGTCAGTACGTAATCGGTAGGTTACCTGATATCTTGATTTACTTGGTTGGTTCCTTTGGTATCTTTTCGGTATCTTGTTCTCTATTTGTGGATGTGATTGGAGAAATGCAGCTTATTGGCTCTGCGATCAGTGTATATCAAGGTCAGCCTGTCCGTCCGCACAGTCTCACCAGGATCTGCACTATTCCCCATGCCATCAATGAAGCACCCGTGAAGCTTCACACAAGAAATATATATCGTTATCAGACTACAGGAGTTTGCAATTTTATCTGGATCTACACTGGTCACACATCCCATAAGCCCCATTTCTCCATAAATCACAGTCACATTTGCGACACCCCATTCGATTTTGTAACTTCGAAAATCTGCGTAATTTCATTAAATACGTTTACTAAATTTACCATATTTTCATAAATGGCGTCAAAAGTTGACACAATTTTCCACATGTTCTCTGAAACTTTTGACACCATTTACGGAACATATTGTAAATGTTCTAAACGTATTTTATGAGATTACGCAGATGTCCGAAGGTACAAAATGACATGGCGTGTGTCATTTTAGATACACACCGTTTACGAGCCTGAAGAAGCAGAACCCGCCGTTGAATGTGATGCTGGCGGTGGGTGGCTGGGAGATGGGCTCAACTCTGTTCATCAAGGCCGTGCAGTCTGAGACGAACATGCGACATTTCGCCAACACGACCGTCACGTTCCTGCGGCGGCACGGCTTTGACGGTCTCGACATCGACTGGGAGTATCCGGGCGAGCGCGGCAGCGGCGACGACGACTACGACAACTATGCCAAGTGGCTCCAGGTTATAATACATGGCAAACAAACATTGCGCCATTTATAAGAAATCTATTATACATTATTAAATTCCACACAAGGCGACCTTCACACTATTCTGAATTAACCACACTTTCTTTTAAGCGTACCATAAACGCAGCCACACACGCACGTCGACGACTTCCATTTCCTGTCACATAAAAACGCCCACCTACTGTCTCCCCCTCGCTGTTTCATTCTGACTCTCTCTATCCTCTCTCTTTGTTGCTCCAGCCAACCATATCCACTTTCTCCACACTTCTCTCTCCCTCTTCCCCTATCTTTGACCGTGATTATCTCTCTCTTTTATCTCTGTCTCTGTATATACATATATATATATATCTCTCTCTCTCTCTCTCTCTCTCTCTCTCTCTCTCTCTCTCTCTCTCTCTTTGAATTGTGCTGTAATTTTAATATACTGATCACACCCTTCCTATAAAATATAGTGGCAATTGTCCCCTACCCCTTCAAAGTGGTAATAGTGGTAGCTAGCATACACAATAAGTAATTGTACATGATTGCAAGCAGCCAAACAATAAATAGCGTAACTAATTCCATCACCAGATCATTCACACGACGTTCGCCCAGGAGTCGAACCTAGGGCCGAGTAGACAGAGACTGCTGTTGTCGGTGGCCGTCAGTCCAACTGAGGATCGAACCATGATCTCATATGACACCTCCGCCATTGGCAAGTAAGTCATAGATGTAGCTGCACATTTTCCGCAACAGGTTGCACTATATCGCTACGCCACGCTACACAGTAAAAATGTGCGTAATAGCATTTACACTTTGTGCACTAAAATATAGAAAGACCTGCAAGGCGTTGACGTTTATACTTCTCTATATTGTTATTGAGAGACAATTGTACAATATGACACAACACTATTACCATAAACTTACCTAATAAATTGTGCAGTAGCAAAATGCTTAGGTCACTCTCCACGAAGTAGAAAGTAAACAATGTACGCTTCAAACGCACCTTTGGAAATACTACTTCGTCATAACGCTTATGTCATGCAGTGTAATGAAATGTAATTAGAGTTATGTACTCGTAATTCCGGCACAAACATATTTACACAATTCCCTAACATTTGATTGGCCCGTAGCAAGCCTCTGTCTAAAATTTATATCCCATTAAACTCACACGCCGAACTACTTTCCGTAACCGTGAGGCGCAGTTAAAATAATTCTTAAGAAAACGGAAAATAAACACATTTTCTTGATGAATTTATTTGAAATGCTGGAATTATAATGAATGAATGGCCTTTTATTGTGGAATTTATCGGGCATACAAACTTGGAAAAGTCGCGGGAATACTGGACGAGGCCTTCATTCCTATAATAACTAGTCATATACCATACTCAGTTTGGGAAATGGGACATTAAACTTACTGTGTGCGACCAGTGTATGCCCAGTAGCCGATTTCATCAAAATTGCAAAGTATACTTATCTACCAAAGTATACTTTGAGGGAGTAATCATTCATTTTCTCGAAATGCATTATTTCATATACAACTAACAACTGCATATATTTGATGATTAAACGTATGCAGAATTATTATACTGAATTTATTACATTATCACAGCCAAAATGGCTGTGATAATGTAATAAATTCAGTATAATAAAAAATAATAAATTTATCCTAAAATTGAAAATTTCTCCCTCAAAGTATACTTTGCTAGGAAAGTATACTTTGCAATGTTGATGAAATAGGCTACAGATCAGACTGCGCTTCTGGCCGTCATTGCATCAATGGCGAAGCATTAGTATGGTCAGTAATGGACATCATAATGTGTGAACGCTTACGAGTATCCGGACTCCGTGGCGCAACGGTAGCGCGTCTGACTCCAGATCAGAAGGTTGCGTGTTCGAATCACGTCGGGGTCACATTTTTTAATTATAGATTAAATAAAACTCTGTTCTTCTTTTTCACTGACCATTTGAAAGTGACATATATTGTATGTCCATAGGGTCGTATGTTTGCGTCAGTATTCAAATATAACAGTGTATGTTTCATTTAACACATGACACTATATTAAATCAAATAATTACTTACTTACGTACTTACTCAGAGCTCCAGATAAGGTGCGTAGTTGCGCATTTTATCCCGTCAACACAGTGCGTATGTGCCGTGAAATACCGTGCCGTGAAACATTTTTGATATCCTATCAATACGACCTACTCACTGCGTATGAATATGTGCGGTTGCTGGGATAATTTATTTGCATTTTAAAGCCATTTATGTGTTGACGGGATAAATAGTTATAGTAGGTTAGTGCCGTGAATGGGAAAAAATATCTGGCGCGGCACGGAAACGGGATGTGCTCGGCTCACGGCACTAACCTACTATTCTCTATCTATTTTCTTTGTTTCTGAACCAAAGTATATGTCGGCGAGACGGTTCAAATGAGTGGTCACAACATATACTTTTGATGAGAAATAAAGAAATTCTTGAGCCTTGCCAGATATTTTTCCCATTCACGGCACTAACCTACTATTCTCAATTTACGCAATTATTTTATCTGAATACGCATTGTGTAACAACAACAGGAGTACAGAGTACAAAATACGCACAGCAACGCGAAAATACACATTGATTTTCAAACTGAGTAGTGAAAATACTGTCATAAAGTTTAAAATTTACTTAGTTGAGCTGCAAAAAGCAAACAGTGTAGTGAATGTTTAAATTTGTTATATTTGTTACCATTTGTTCCCTATTTAGTAATGAAGAAAATCAATAACCCATTTGTAAAGGTAAAATACGCAATGATTTTGAAATCAGGGGGTACAGTACGCTATAGACACAAAGCTTATCTGGAATTCTACTTACTGTAATCCCTGTAAAGACGAACAACTGCTATGGATACCACACGTTGCCGTTTTCTAGCCGATGACTGGCACGAATTTCCTCCTTTACCAAGACGAGCTTAACCCTTACACCGCTATCTTATTTTTTTGTCGTCTGCTGTTTATTTTCTATTTTCCATTTTGATCATCAAAAAGATGCTTTGACAGCACTTTAGAATAATTTACAACATGCATTGACAGCACTAAACCAGGATTGTATTGAGAAATAAGGCAAGGTATAAAAGCATCAGCAGACGACATTTGTTGTGAGTAGCGGCCTAAGGGTTAAAACTGTACTGGTAACAAGGTGTTCAATAAAACTCTCCATTGGAACTGTCTTATACGTTATTCCAGGACTAACATTAACGGTAATAACGGCGTCATATGGCAATACCAAATGACATCAATGTGATTCAAAATTCGAACTATATCCATCCTAATCCATGTTTATTTGCACATACTCTGACATACAACGTTACCTGATACATATTACATCGTGCCAGTATATTTTGATATTACATTTATCGGGCTCGACTCGGCGAGCTGAGAAATTCCCCCACACTTCCTAGCCGATCCTGATAAACTTGATATCATCAAAAGACAATAGCCAGATAGCACTAGCTTGGTATACAAGGTGCACGATCACGCGGTTACAACAACAGCAATGCCGCCCACACAAAGTAAGTATTATTTGATAGTTTCCTTAATATGCAACGAATTTTGATGACATATGGCGCAGCAAACGCGTCTTCATGAGCTGCATTTGGTGGTCTATGGAGTTTGGCACAGACTTATGTCGTTTTTGCGAAGTATCGGAAATCGATTCTTCGCAAAAATGACAGAAGTTTGGGCGAAAATACAGAGACCACCAAATGCAGCTTAACAAGACGCGTTTGATGCGCCATATTTCATAAAATTCCGTTACGTAATAAGGACACTATACAATAATACATACTTTGAATCGATACTTGTTGTTGTTGTTGTTAATACCACGTGATCATACACCTTGATATATGAATCCATATACTTGTTTACTTTGTTCAGATACGCGGACTTTATCAACCTGATGATGTTTGATTTTCATGGTGAATGGGAGGACACGATTAACGTTCACAGTGCTCTGCACAGCACAAATGACGTCAACGTCGTAAGTTAAACGCTGTTGATGTTTAAAGGTACATACCCACTCAGTAGGCACAACATGTTCCTTATATCAGACATCATCTGAGACATGTTCTCGCAAAATAAACATTCATTCACCATTAACCCACGTATTGATTGGTATTATTATACAGTTTATATCGGACGTAAAATTCCACACCAATATCAGGGGCGATTACCATGTTTCCTTAAAATGTTAACGGACATTACTATGTATTCTCTGTATTTATATTTTGATGTGCAATGATCATACTTTATAATCTGTCTAAAATAGTATGTTTGCAGGTGACGTATTCAATTAATATAAATAATTAAAATCATGTGTCATTTGCATATGAAAATAGCATGATACCACCGCGCGTCACTATCAGTAAAATTAATATTACTAAATGATTATATCTGTAGAGAGGGCACTCGTAAGTTTTAGAACTGGTGGAATAATGACACAATTATACACTTATTTAATTCCTATAAAGAACATTTTGTGCCTACTGAGTGGGCATGTACCTTTAATACCAATAGCACGTATACAGGGTGTGTGATTACGTGGTTACACCAACAACGACAAGTACTGAAACTTCCAGAAGCTCTCCGATTCAAAGTACGTATTCTTTTATTTTGTCCTTATTATGTAACATATTTTGATGAAATATGGTGCATCAAACGCGTCTTGTTAAGCTGCATTTGGTGGTCTCAGTACTTTGGCTCAAACTTTTGTCGTTTTCGCGAAGAATCGATTTCCGTGTCTACTGACACGGACATCGATTCTTCGCAAAAACAACATACATATATGCCCAACCAAATGCAACTCATGAAGACGTCATCAAAATCCGTTGCATATTATGGAAACTATCAAATAATACGTACCTTGGAGTGGGTGCACTTTCAACACTTTCAGCCATTGTTGTTGTTGTGTAACCACGTGATCATGCACATTGGTATATGTATAACGTGCTCGCTTGTAACTTATTTATTAACTGTTGTTCGATTGTGATGGAATCACCTTTAACTATATCAGATGTGTCTGTGACTGGAGGAGAAACGGAGCTTTTGGGATTTGTGACCAGTGTAGCTGCTGATCAAATAGCACACTCACATAGCCTGTATGGTTTGTTTGATGCATGCCAGTTGCTTTGCTGATGCGCTTGCTGATCTGGATCTACACTGGTCGCGAGATCCACACAGTGGGGTCAGCGTGTAAGTACACGCACGAACGAACACGACAGGTTGGAACCAACCTGTCGTGTTCGTTCGTGTGTGCACTTACACGCTGACCCCACTGTAAGTCCAATTTCTCCAGTCACAGCCACATATAACATGTAGCTTCATAAATCAGCTTAAGCTATTTGATCAATGTATCACTCCAATTCTCTGCTATGCCTGTGAAATCTGGGAATTTGAAAACATTTCGGCTATAGAAACAATTCATTTGAAATTTTGTAAAACTGTTTTGGGGGTAAAGAAATCCACACCAAATTTCATGGTTTATGGAGAACTCGGCAAATTTCCGCTTATTATTGACATTAAATGTAGAATTATTTCGTTTTGGGCAAAATTATTTTCAGGGAAGCAGAGTAAATTATTGTTTCTTATGTATAAGTTATTATATACAACATGAAGCAAATTGTGACTCATTTCCGATGGATTCAGAATGTTAAATCTATTTTAACTGAAATTGGAGTTCCTGGCGTATGGCTTAGCCAGAACGATGTTAATGCTATCTGGCTGAGCCACTACGCCAGGACTCAGCTTCAGAACCAGTTTATTCAGTCATGGCTCACCAGCATCGATTCATCTTCACGTGAATTACGTATAGAATCTTTAAAACAGAGTTTGGATTAGAAACATATTTAATTAATCTCACGGAAAGGTTAAGAAAAACATTGACCAGATTTCGAACTTGTGATCATAGACTGGCGGTCGAAACTGGTGATGGACAGGTGTGCCGAGAGCAAGCAGGGTCTGCAACAAATGTGGCGCTGGTTCTCTCGGTGACGAGTTTCATTTCCTTTTCGAGTGCCGCTTCTATGATGAAGTTCGAAAACGATATATCAAGCCATTTTATTTTAGAAGACCAAATATTTTAAAATTCGCACAGCTATTTGAGAAAAAATCTGGAAAGCAATTAAGAAATTTAGTTATTTTTATAATAAATGCTTTATGGTTATAATGACTAGTGAGCTTATACATATGCATTTTGTATTTTTACCCATCGTTGTATTATGTAATCTATTGTATACCTCGTGTGTCACGTATGTGGCTTAGAGTGAATAAAATGTATTGTAATTAAAATCCCGTCAACATCAGTGACGTGACTTACATGTAGCAATAACCATTCCTGTGGACAAAAAAACAAGTACAGAGCAATTGCACAGTAGATTTTCAAATTTTGAATCAACTACATTGTTGGCAATTTTAATAAGCATGCCATTGTTAATATGATTCAGGAGATTCACATTTAAGACATACACGTATTAATTGCCGCTGTTTCCATTGTATAGTGTCACTACTCTGTTCGACTATATGCTAGGATCGCCTCGTGAAGAACTGGGCGTCGCAGGGAGTGCCCAAGGATAAGCTGATTGTGGGCGTGCCGCTGTATGGCCACATGTTCCGCCTGCTCGACCCCGACAACGCCACCATCGGGGCCCGCTTTGCCACTGGCGGGTCTATGCCTTACTACCAGGTACATCCGTCGTTTTTGCTATTTATTCAGTATTAAATGGATATACATAATTCGAATTCGTCGTTTTTGCTATTTACTCAGTATTAAATGGATATACATAATTCGAATTTTAGATATTCATAATTCGAATTTTAGATATCCATACCTACACTTAATATAGAGAATAGTAGGTTAGTGCCGTGAATGGGAAAACATATCTGGCGCTGCTCGGAAACGGGATGTGCTCGGCATCAACACCTACAAATGGCTGTAAAATGCAAAAATAGTATTAACTGGATATCAAAAATGTTTCACGGCACCGTGTTTCACGGCACATACGCACTGTGTTGACGGGATAAATTTGGATATTAAAAAAATCCAGAAAAAAGGCGCCCCTGGAATTATGGATATCCAAAAATCTAATATAAGGTTTGATCATGTCCAGCAGTGTGCAAACATTTGCTGTGGCCCGAGGGAACTGTTTGAATCCCAAGGCCGCAGGCCGCGGGTTCAAACAGTTCCCGAGGGCCACAGCAAACGTTTGCACACGGCTGGAAATGATCAAACGTTATTGTTACATTTCCAACAAAAAACTGATGTAATTTGAGCATTATATTCAGTATTTTCAGTACATTTATAAATCGTCCCATTCACGTAGATACTTTTCGGTATTCATATTCCGGGGCCGCGTCATGAACGTCATGAAGTAGTGACGTCATGAAGGAACTTCCGCGTAGTGACGTCATGAAAACACTTGGTCTACGCGCGGCCCCGGAATGAGCATTGCCTAAAGCCACGTGCAAACAGCACGCGCTATATATGTGCAAACTACGGAAACCATGTAACCATTAAGAATATCAAAGAATGCTTCAAATGAATAGCCAAACGGCGCCACATACAAATGACGCATTCCGCAAACACATCATTGATTAATAGACACCCCGTCCACCATCTGCACCTTATATAGTGGAATCTCTCTAAACCGGACACCATGGGGACGTGACACCCGTGGGTTCTTGAGATCATGAACAGACATTATCATCTGATATAAATGGAAACGAAATATATCAAAATCAAGCACGTCTAACTTGTCTTTGTGTACGGTTTAGAGAGATTCCACTGTGTGGCTGTGACTGGAGAAATGTGGTTCATGAAATTTGTGACCATTGACCAGTGTAGCTTTTTATAAAACCTCCTTCTCATGTAGCTTGATAACGGTGTATGTCGCTTATTAGAAGCATGACGGGTGTTTCATTGATGGAGTGGCGACCGGCGCAGATCCTGATTAGACTGATCTTGATCTACACTAGTCGCAAATCCCATAAGCCCCATTTCTTCAGTCACATTAAACAGTTATGAAAATAGCGAGAGTATGTAGAGATTGTAAAACGTCAGAAACAGCTACAAACAGTGTATATCTAGATGAGAAGGCTCCTTACGAGCCGGGTCATCATTAGCCGAGTTCACCAACATTTCTAAACTTACTTATGTCGCTAAGTATACTTTGAGGGAGTAATCATTTATTTTTTCTAAGATGCATTATTTCATTTCATATAGAACTAACGACTGCATATAGTTGATGATTGATTAAAAGTATGCAAAAGTATTATACTGAATAACTATATAACGTAATACATTTGTGATAACGTAATGCATTTAGTATAATAAAAATTAATAAATTGATCCTTCAATTGAAAATTTATCCCTCAAAGTGTACTTAGCAAGATAAGTATACTTTGCAATTTTGGTAATATCGGCTACTGGATCTATAATGTTATCAAACAGCAGGAAAGAGATATGTCTCGACTGATCCACGTAAAGTCTGAGTTATCTAGCTAAGTGTCATTGCCAGTTTGCCAACATTTAGTATCGTTTTCCCGTTTCAGATCTGCAAGCTTGTACAACAAGGTGTCGTCGAACATATCCTGCCGATCGAGCGTGTCCCGTACCTGGTCGTAAATGGCACGTGGGTGGGGTACGATAACCCGCAAAGTATGAATGAAAAGGTGGGTAAACCTGACAGATAACTGTATCCGGCTCTGGAATTTCCTCCATTATCGCACCATCCTATTGAGACGATGGTGATTTAGAAATTGGTACAGTGGAACCTCTCTAAACCGGACACTTGGGGACCCCATTGTGTTTAATTTAGTTGGGTTTCACTATATTTTATTATATTGCCCTGTCTGTTCCTGACAGAAAATGACACAAATTGTTCATGGAGTGCTTAATTACAGTGAAACATCTCTAAACCGGACACCCTGGGTACCTTACAGGGTGTCCGGTTTAGAGAGGTTCCACTGTCAAGTTGCATGATCACGTGGTTACAACAACAACAACAACAACAATTACTGAAACTTCAAAAAGTGCCTCCGATTCAAGGTACGTATTCTTTTATATTGTCCTTATTATGTAACTGATGTTGATGAAATATGGCGCATCAAATGTGTCTTGTTAAGCTGCATTTAGTGGTCTCGGTACTTTGGCCCAAACTTCTGTCGTTTTTGCGAAGAATCTATTTCCGTGTTTACCATGTTTACCATAAACGACATAATTATGTGCCGAAGTCCCGAGACCACCACATGCAGCTCATGAAGACGCGTTTGCTGCGCCATAGTTCATCAACATCCGTTGCATATTAAGGAAACTATCAAATACTACTTTCACCGCTTTCAACACTTTCAGCCATTGTTGTTGTTCTAACCACGTGATCCTGCACATTGGCTGTAATGCAATTAAGTTAAATTAAGAACAGTTTGCTTTTCGCCAAAAGACAGCGTCATTAACACTACAAGCCATGCAGTGTACATAATTCCATACATGTACGTGTAAAATGATAGCATATGAGTCGAGTTCTGCCCATGCCAGGCTATGTAAATGACGTAGAAAGTTGACATACATTTCAACGCACTGCGGAATTAACCCTTTGAACCCGAAAGCCCGCTATAGCGGTTAATGCAAACAGTGCAGATCCAGATGAGCCGGCTCGTAACGAGCCGTCTCATCAGGATCTGCACTTTTTGCAAGTAATTTTCATATTTCTTAGATCAAAAACACCCCTTTTTCGTAAATGGACGAATCTGAAAATCATATTGTGACCATTGGATTTGTCGGAACATTAGCATATCACAGTCCATTCCAGTTCCTTAGGGTTGAAAGGGTTAAATAGAAATGTTTGTCAGCTCTCTTTGTTGCGGTAAGTATTGTAGTTCCTCAACATCGATATCGGCGACAATCTGAGATGCGATAACAGGGTGTGGGGTCACGTATTTCCGAACGGCGTGATGTCATGTTTTTTTTTAGATTTGTTTACAGTAGATTTCCTTTAATATATTTTTAATAGGCATATCTTTGAAAAATACCGCACGTTGTCTTTTATTAGGCGGCTTTAATCTCATAATTCTGTCGTTTTGACGAAGAATCGGTTACCGTAAATGTAAAAGCACGTGAATGTAAAAAATAAACGGTACTCGATTCTTTGTGAAAGTAATAGGTTATTGTAAGTAACTTTCAGAGCACCTATAACACATATGCCATCGTATTTGGTGCGCTACATATCATCAAAATCCGTCCGTTTGTTAGGAAGATTTTAAAGAAAATCTACTGTAAAAAAAAAACGTCACAGATTACGTCACGTCGAAAGTCTGGTTCGGAAACGCGATCCCACACCTTGGATAAAATGATTATTTAATTTAATGTACTCACATTTTCGTTCCCCACCCCCGCCATCCTCGCTGTCCGGTTCAGTAGATGTCATTTCTCTTTCAATTGCTTGCTAATAATTCCAGCACAAAACTATTTACACAATTCCCTAACATTTGATTGGCCCGTAGCAAGTCTCTGTCCAAAATTTATATCCCAGTAAACTCCCACGCCGAACTACTTTCCGTAACCGTGAGGCGCAGTTAAAATAATTCTTAAGAAAACGGAAAATAAACACATTTTCTTGATGAATTTATTTCAAATGCTGGAATTATAAGGAATGAATGGCATTTTTGTTGAATTTATCGGGGATATAAACTTGGAAAAGTCGCGGGAATACTGGACGAGGCCTTCCGGCCTTCGTCCAGTATTCCCGCGACTTTTCCAAGTTTATACCCCGATACATGCCACAAAAAGGCCATTCATTCCTATAATATAATCATCAATAGTTTAATTTACCGCCCCGCCCATGTCCCCCACCCCAGTGATATTGGACAATATCAAATAATGTTGACTTCTTTAACGTATCAACAGCTGGCTTGCAACTTCATGTGCGTGTTTAGGATCCAACCACCATAGTTGCGAACGGTAACTCTTGCAATATACACACGTACCGTCCGTAGCCCTCTACGGACGGTACGGTAGTATATTGCAAGAGTTACTGTTCGCAACTACAATCACAACATCGATGGTATACATGCCGTTGGCGGCGTTCTTAATTAATCTGCATTATTCATCTAATGAAAGGCATACATCTGTATGTGTGAGCTGATCAGAGGCTACATTGGTCACTTCCACCATACACCGAATGTGGTCATGGCGCGTTATAATTAGATGCAATTCACAGTCTAAATTACCGGGCTACAAGCGATAAACAGTGTATATCTGACCAACTGGCGCAGTCATTCAGACTGTTTACTGATGAAACTCGGAACTATTTGCTAGGTGAACACTCGATGCTTCCGCCGTTCGTAGTGAAATAGTGAAAACCGTTTGGCCGGACTATTACGCATGCGTGTCTAGAGCCCCGCAGGGGACATGAATTTGTTTTTTATTAATTCGTTCCCACGAAATAACAATTCGTTCCCTCAATTTAACAATTCGTTCCCACGAAATATTAATTAGTTCTCTCAAATTAACAATTCGTTTCCTCGAATTAACAATTCGTTACCACGATATCACAATTCGTTTCCTGGAATTAACAATTCGTTCCCACGAAATGACAATTCGTTCCCTCAATTTAACAATTCATTCCCTCGAATTAACAATTCGTTCCCACGATATAACAATTCGTTCCGATATCACAATTCGTTTCCTGGAATTAACAATTCGTTCCCACGAAATGACAATTCGTTCCCTCAATTTAACAATTCGTTCCCTCGAATTAACAATTCGTTCCATCGAATTAACAATTCGTTCCCACGATATAACAATTCGTTCCCACGATATCACAATTCGTTTCCTAGAATTAACAATTCGTTCCCACGAAATGACAATCGTTCCCTCAATTTAACAATTCGTTCCCTCGAATTAACAATTCGTTCCATCGAATTAATAATTCGTTCCCACGATACAACAATTCGTTCCCACGAATTAACAATTCTTTCACGTGGGAACGAATTGTTAAATTGAGGGAATGAATTGTTATTTCGTGGGAACGAATTGCTAAATTGAGGCAACGAATTGTTATTTGGTGGGAACGAATTCATAAAAAAACATCTACGTTCCTTACGCGGCTCCGGTTGTATAATTTCAGATCATGGCAGATAATAATAGACATCGAACATCGTCCGCGTCCGAATATTTTCATGAAACGTTACACATGCATGAACCATGACCCAAAGGTGTGTCACTGGCAAGAATGACAACTAAAGCATCGTTAATTTTCAAGTTGTTTGTCTCCCTTTGTGTTTTCGGGGAGCGGGATGCACATGCGCATGTGGACACGCATATTTTTCTATATTTTTTTATAGTTATTATGCGACACGGGTCGTCACTAAATGTGCATTCTCCTCGCCGGTGACCCAATTCGGCATGTACCATAAGGCTCCTGTTATTGACCATGTGCTCGGTATTGTGTTCATGTGCTCCGTGGTGGACAATGGTTACGGGGATGATACAATTGCAAGTCTCTTTTAACTAGTGACTGGCGACCAGCATAGTCCCATATGTGACTATACTGGTCACAATATGTCATAAGGACCGTTTTCTCGGGGTTACAGGCGCGGCACGTGGTAGAGAATGGCTACGGCGGGTTGATACAATTGCAAGTCTCCTTCAACGAGTGACTGGCGACCAGCATAGTCCCATATCAGACTGCGCATTTTCGTAGGCTGATATGTGACTATACTGGTCACAATACGTCATAAGGACCGTTTTCTCGTGATTACAGGCACGGTACGTGGTAAAGAATGGCTACGGCGGGTTGATACAATTGCAAGTCTCTTTCAACGAGTAACTGGCGACCAGTACAGTCCCATATCAGACTGCGCATATGAGCAGGCTGATATGTGACTATACTGGTCACATATGCCATAATGACTGTTTTCTCGTGATTACAGGCGCGGTACGTGGTGGACAATGGATACGGCGGGGTGATGGTCTGGGCTATCGATCTAGACGACGCCCACGGGACCTGTGGGGCCGGGCCTTATCCACTGATGCAAGCCCTCGACGCGGGGCTGAACGGACAAACGAACACCATCTACATTGGATAATCTGTTTTGATGGTGCGACTGTTTGGATTAACACTAGGGATTCCTCGATTTCATGTATTAATAAAGTTACGATAAATCTACATTACTTTGTATATTCTACGTTTCACAATACTAATATTCAGGGTATGGTATCACGTGATCTATTGTTTACACTGGATTAATGGCGGCGCCCATGAGGTCTCAGTTGTATCTTATTTTTCATCAATACGACTGCGGGTTCTTCCCTTAAATTATAACCATGTTCACTACGAGACCGCCAATAGCAAAGTTAGCAGCATTATTTATGCTGTTACTCTGAACATTCTGCAGAGAAATTTGAATCGGACAGAATCAAACCTTGTTTAAACTTGGTTCGATTCAAATTTCCCTGCATAATGTTCAGACTAACTACATTAGTAATGCTGCTAAATTTGGTATTGGCGGACTCGTAGTGTTAACGGCTGAAACATGGTCATCATTACAAGGAAGAAACCTCTGTCGTACTGATGAAACATAATAATTACCTGAGAGCTCAAGGGCGCCACTATTAATCCAGTGTAAACAATATACAGTCGAACCTCCCCAAACAGCCACCTCTCTACAACAGCCACCTCTCTGTAACAGCCGATAATTTACATCCATTTCACCCCTATACCACACTACAAGTATAGTGAATCACTCCTCCTTAAACCACATTATATCAGGCTGCATTTGCTGGCTAACTGATCAGAAGGTAAAACTATAGTGAGTAACTACTCCATAAGCCACGTTATATCAGGCTGCATTTGTTGGGATAACTGATAAGCATCTACAATTATAAGTCACGTTATGTCAGGCTGCATTTGTTGATGGAATACATGTATGACGGCCGTGACACATGCGTACGCCAGCCCCAATACCTATCGTAGACTTACGAGGAAAGTTACGAACTTCGCAAGAAAGTTCGCACGAAATTGACGTTAGTGAAACGGTAAAATGCGCCTCAGAAGTTCGTACGATAATTTCTTATCGTAGGAAGTTTAGTGAAACGAGCCCTGGCAGAAGGCTAAGGGCAAGGTGTATTAATTGGCGTGAAGACATTCTAAACCCGGGCATTTGAGCCAAGAAAAGTGTCGGGCCAATGGTCGTCCGACCGTTTGTTTCCGAATTTACTAATATATGCGATACAGTCGACATATGTGCATTACACGAAGGGGTTGATGAGGCGGTTAGTTTAACCTAGCTAGTTCATTCTCCTATCGTACGATGCCGATATGTCAGACCGCGACAAGGGCTGAGTGTGAGTGCATGAGATATATGGGGACTCAGCCGTAACGTTGTTATTTAGGACGATGGTATTATAGGGTTGTTCAATGCACAGCAGATCAAGCAGAGAGTAATCCATATGGGCTTGGGCTATACAAGATACGTGTATGATACATGGGCGGATCTGGAGGGGGGGGGGGGTCCGGGGTTGCACCCCCCCCCCACCCCCCCCCCCGATTAGCCACATAAATCACAGTTTACCACCAGTTGGAGTCTGAATTGAAATGCCTTAAAACACAGGAAAGTGCATTTCGAAGAGATCGAAAATAGGACAACTCCCTAGTTGCGAACGGTAACTCTTGCAATTACTCCCGTACCGTCCGTAGCTAGCTACGGACGGTCGGGAGTAGATTGCAAGAGTTACCTTCGCAACTAGACAACCCCCCGTTCCCCAAATGCTGGATCCGCCCCTGTGATATGACATGCGTTGGGGCCCAACTATGGTCGTTTCGCGGCTTATCGTTATAGATGAGATGCTATTATTCGATTTCTGTTGCGGCGTTTATCTTAGCCGTCCCTCCGCCTCGGTGGGATCATATAGCTGCACGTTTTCTAGGGAAGACATTGTGATATTCAGTTGTTTCCCTTGTTATAATCAGAATAATGAGAATATGTCACTAAACAATAATATTAATGAAAAGTCATGCAGAGCATGATGTTATTAGCCGATCAAATCAGGGTTCAATATATGTCCACATTTTAGTAGTTAGAGAATCTCAGGGAAAAGTGAGAGAAGTGTTGATTTCCTCCCCAAACAAATTCTCCCAAGTTATATTTAGTAAATTACTATGGATTTGCCATTTACTAGAGGCCATTTTGAGATTTTCTGACAATGGAGTATATTAACTGAAATATTATTCCAGTTGAAAGAATTAACCTTTGAATATAGGTGAAGGCGCTTAGCATTACACAAATATGTAGCAAGTCAACCGAAATATCATAAATACCCGATTCTTGGCGGGCATCTTGAAAATATGATAATAATATACTGAATATTAGTGTAGTTTACGTAAATTCTTTAATATATCCATTTGAAATGTTTTTGAACAACTTACACCAATTTCCAAGCTAAGGACCATGACCTACCTATTGGCTCATATATTGGCAATTTTCGACTTCCGTCAAACATAAAGTTCAATGACCTTGAAATCACATTGAACTTGGTTGCCCAGACTGTAGAAAGATGCCAGAATTTAAGAAAAACAAGCGTGTAAAAAGGTTATTAATTTGGTGTGCAAGTACTGTATGTGAACTTCAATGTATATATTGCCAATGCAGATATACTGTCTGTATAATCGAGACGCACCATGTGATTTTGTACCTACAAACAGGTGCGCAATTTCATAAATATGCTGAAAGTTGTTGAAATTCTCAAAGCAAATGCGGAATAGAATTCCACATTTGCTCTGAAAATTTCAACAACCTTCGGTGTCATTCCAGGAAAATATCGTAAATTTTGTAATTTTTTTATGAAATTACGCCCATTTTTGTAGGTACAAAATACATGGCGCATCTTAATTATCATTATTACACTGGTGCTGCACTCCGCGCCGGTGGAAAATGTAAGACAATCCACTTGAAAAACACAATATGCACCATTATAAAATGTTTCTAGATGAGTGTTAAAAAGTCAATAAAATTACTACTCGTCTTGAAACATTTTTTTACAATTAATGTCGCCTATTGTATCTTTCAAGTGGATTGTCTTGAAATATTTCCATCGGCACGGAGTGCAGCACCAGTGAAGTAAGTGGACTGTTTCTCTAACGGTGCATCACAAATATAGACAAGAATTACACGGAGTGCAGCACCAGTGAAGTAAGTGGACTGTTTCTCTAACGGTGCATCACAAATATAGACAAGAATTACACGGAGTGCAGCACCAGTGAAGTAAGTGGACTGTTTCTCTAACGGTGCATCACAAATATAGACAAGAATTCCGCCACGGAAGCGGTGTCGCGCCTGCCGAGGCATTTGACCGTGAACATTACAAGTAAATAAATTACCTTGACCTTCAGAATTTGGATGTGGGGGTGTGCATAATGAAGCATCATCCGTAGACAAACATTGATGTGAAATATTATCAATGTCTGGAAAGGGGTTAAAGTTAAAGATATTGTGTAATAACTTTAACGCATTTCTGTTACAAATCCGGTGAACATTACAAGTAAATAAATGACCTTCACCTTCAAAATTTGGATATGGGGGTGAGCGTAATGAAGCATCATTCCTAGACAAAGATTGATGTGAAATATTATCAAAGTCTGGCAAGGGGTTAAAGAGATATTGTGAAAAAACAATACTTTTAACTCATTTCTGTTACAAAACCGGTGAACATTACAAGTAAATAAATGACCTTGACCTTCAGACTTTGGATGTGGGGGTGTGCGTAATGAAGCATCATCCCTAGACAAACATTGATATGAAATATTATCAATTTCTGGCAAGGGGTTAAAGAGATATTGTGAAAAAACAATAACTTTAACGCATTTCTGTGACAAAACAATGAACATTAGAAGTAAATAAATGACATTGATCTTGAGAATTTGGATGTGGCGGTGTGCGTAATGAAGCATCATCCCTAGACAAACATTTATGTGAAATATTATCAAAGTATGGCAAGGGGTTAAAGAGATATTGTGAAAAAACAATAACTTTAACGTATTTCTGTTACAAAACCGGTGAACATTACAAGTAAATAAATGACCTTGACCTTGATAATTTTGATGTTGGGGTGTGCGTAATGAAGCATCATCCCTAGACAAACATTGATGTGAAATATTATCAATGTCTGGCAAGGGGTTAAAGAGATATTGTGAAAAAACAATAACTTTAACGCATTTGCCATACAAACAAACCGGACTGGACGACGCGGACGACGACGGAAAAAGAGCCGACTATAGTCGCGCCTCTGCTAAAGCAGGCGCGATAAAAAGTATATGTGACCGTGGCTTGAGAGAAGGACTTATGGGGTTTGATCAATCTGTATATTAATCTGGTGAATGTGTAGGCTGATCTGTGCCTACACTGGTCATATTACCATTGAAAGGAAGTAATATCATGCTTACTATGAGTGTTTATACTTTATTATTACATGCTTTATGTGATAATCATGATAATGGAATAAATGATAAAGTATACATGTTTAGCTTCTATTAAAAATGGTTTTGAATTGGGATATGTATATGATTTTAATTTCAAAAGGTGCCAGCAAATCTGAAATTCAACACCCCTGGCCCAGGAATAACAATTCAGCGATTTCGGTCGGCTGCTGGCATGGTACAGATAAACAGGTCGGCTGTCGGTCGGTATAGTCGACTATACCGACCGACAGACAACCTGTTTACCGGTACCATGCTGGCAGCCGACCGAAATTGCAGAATCGCTATTTCCTTGCAATCAATAGAAAAGTAAATGTTTGATGGCGAAATAAGTGAATCTTCACTTCTGCAGCTACCGAGCCAACACTGTCCTTGACATCAAATCCTCTGTCCGCCAAAACTAAATCCTTAGGTAATAACTTGGACAGGAAGTCACTGTTCTCTGTCACAAACGTGTCACTCACACGACCACCCCATGCTTTCGATATGAAGGACACACTGCCCTGAGAAGTAATTATAATTAGAAATTTCACAGTGTGGCGGTGTTTATATGAAGACCAGGTTTCTGCTCTGGCTTTCAAACCACTTGGTTTCTCAATAAATAACTAAAAACAATCAATTATCACTGCACACCTGTGGCCGAAGTACTTCCTAATTTCTATTGGCATGGTTTTTCTCAATGTCTCGCACTCTGGCCATTTTATGAGTTTCTTTAGCCGCTTGTACATACAGTCAATTGTCCGTGTAAAAAAGTCTAGATATTGTTGATTGAGTAGTGTCAAATTCATACGCAAGAAAGAGATTTGACAAATTTAGTCGCAATTTCACTAATGTCAATATCATTACCTTGAATTTGGGCATGACCAGACTGGATGGCAGGTGAGGCTCCAGAAAATTAAACAATATAGATAGAACTGTGAATGATGGTAATCCTGTTAAATGTTTACACCTTCTCGTCACTACCCTTAAACTAACTTGCAGTGAATTTAGTTTCCAAATGGGCCACTTTTTCCTTAAGCTCCCCATTCTCTGTACGCAGTTCCTGCAGCTCCAGCGACATAGCCTCCATGAGTGGACCATCAACATCAGTCTGTGACTGAACGCCGTCTTCATCAACGCTGTCACCCATATCCATACCCGTCTCAGTGTGATCAGGTCCAACAATATTTGTGGATTCAGCTGGCTTCCTTCTCTTCTTTTCCTGCTGCCGATCATATCTTGATGTAGATAGTGCTCGGTTTTGTCCGCCCAGATTAACTGATGGTGCCCAGTTTGGGCTAAGATGGTCATACAACTCTGCCTTCTTTCCTGAAACATATACATGATATATTAAAAACAAATAAATACATGTGTACTTGTCGGATATTGTAACTTTGCACATTTAGTTACAATATAATAACTTATTTTTATTATTTCTTCTCGGAAGTATAATGTTGCATACACCATCTGAACATTCTTGCGGAGACGGTTCAGATCAGTGGTCACAACATTTATATGCACTTTTGAGGAGAAATAAAAAACAGAAAAGGTGTACTCGTATGAAATATCACTGAAATATTGACAATTAATGACAAATTTTATACATATGACATGCGCCATGTGATTTTGTGTACAAACATGTGCGCACTTTGATGAAAAATGTTTACAAATTTTACAATATCTTTCATAAATAACATTGAATGGTGACAACATGGTGACATTCTGCATTTGCTCTGAGAATTTCATCAACGTTTGGCATGATTTACAGTAAATATCGCAAAATCTGTAAACATTTTTCATGAAATTTCACACAAACTGCAATTTTGTATTGTCTGAGGTCCATCAAAATACACCATCTAGCACGTCTTAAGCATGTTAAGTACAGTGAAAGCACGGGTGTCAAACATTGTAATTCAGTGGGTGGCCGCAGGCTCCAGATAAGGAATTAGTAATTGAGTATTGTTACTCCATCAGTTCTGAAGCAATTGGGTATTTTAATTGGGTAAAATTAAATCACACTACTGTTTACACATCAACAGACAGCAATTATTGAATAGTTTGTTTCGAAATGAAAACATATCTTGGCATTTCATTAGAATTGTCTCCTTGGATGTGTTTTCATGGAATAATATGCTATATTGTGGTCTGTTTATTGTTTTCTGCAGCATGATAAAGATACCACAATTGTGCTCATTGCTTTTTGATACTCACTACTTCTGATTTCAATTGGGTTTTTGGCAATTTTTATTGGGTATTTACGCAAATACGCAGCTTATATACAAATACGCAGCAAATACGTTCTGATTTTGGTATTTCCCCCCCAATGCAGCAGGTTAAAATGGGATCGAACCAGTTTGGCCGGCCTTACATGACCGTAGTTGTTGATAGGCTGCAAATAAATAAACAGCCAAACACTATGGTAGTAAATGTGATAAATCGCTGGTTTCCAGAGATGAAACCGATGAAACAGGAAATGCTGCTCATTTGAACCATCACATTGAGACTGGCCAGAATTACTGTAATAACCCGAACTATTGGGACAATAATAGGGGCTTCCCAACACAATTTGTATCCTAACAGTGCTCCAGATAAGAAATTAGTAATTGAGTATTGTCAGGGCTCAAGATAAGGAATTAGTAATTGAGTATTGTTACTTCATCAGTTCTGAAGCAATTGGGTATTTCAAAATTTTAATTGAGTAAAATTAAATCACACTACTGTTTACACATCAACAGACAGCAATTATTGAATAGTTTGTTTCGAAATGAAAACATATCTTGGCATTTCATTAGAATTGTCTCCTTGGATGTGTTTTCATGGAAAAAGAAGAAAAATATGCTATATTGTGGTCTGTTTATTGTTTTCTGCAGCATGATAAAGATACCACAATTGTGCTCATTGCTTTTTGATACTCACTACTTCTGATTTCAATTGGGTTTTTGGCAATTTTAATTGGGTATTTACGCAAATACGCATCTTATCTGGAACTCTGATTGTTACTCCATCATTTCTGAAGCAATTGGGTATTTCAAAATGTTAATGGGGTAAACTTAAATAACACTACTGTTTACACATTAACAGACAGCAATTATTGAATACTTTGCTTCGAAAT
This sequence comes from Conchocele bisecta, assembly GCA_029237695.1. NCBI lineage: Eukaryota > Metazoa > Mollusca > Bivalvia > Lucinida > Thyasiridae > Conchocele > Conchocele bisecta. The sequence goes on from CM055267.1 coordinate 26,237,469, forward strand.
GAAAACATATCTTGGCATTTCATTAGAATGGTCTCCTTGGAGATCTTTGTATTTACGCCAAAACTTATGTAGTTTTTGCGACACGGAAATGTCTTTTTTTCCGACACGGAAATCGATTCTTCGCAAAACTGACGTAAGTCTGTGCCGAACTCCCTGGACAACCAAATGCAGCTCATTAAGACGCGTTTTCTGCGCCATATTTCATCAAAATCCGTTGCATCTTAAGGAACATATCAAATAATACTTACTTTGGAGTGGGCGACGTTGTTGTTGCTGTAACCACGTGATCATGCACCTTGGATGTTATGAAAAGATAATTATTACACCTGTCCTTGGTAGCAAAACATTCAGCCGTGTTACGAAGTATTCAAATACCTTTACCGTGGAGCCTCTTTAAACCAGACACCCCGGGATTTTCCACTTTTACAACATTTTTAGTAAATGCGACTGTGACTGGAAAAATAGGGATTATGGGATTTTGTGACCAGTGTAGCTCCTGATCAAATAGCATACTCCTGTAGCCTGATAACGTTCTGTATTGCTTGTTAGAAGCATAACGGGAGTTTCATTGATGGAATGGTGAGCAGTGCAGATCATGATCAGACTGTGCGGATGCACAGGCTGATCTGGATATACACTGGTCGAATCGAAAAAAACAACATAAGCCCCATTTCTCCACTCACAGTCACAAATGACACCGAGTTAACAGCAAAATTCAGAACTTAATGTCGATTTGAATTTGACGAAAGCTCCGAATTTTCACTGCCAATTTTACACGTTATTTATGGCAAATATGGATAGTCACAATCACAATATTGAAGACAAACAACGATACGACACGCGAGGTCATTCCAAAATATGACCCACTGAGTTAAGGTATTAGGTAATAGATAGATACACTTGATTTCAATGTATCTCCGCCATCTTTGTATGTACAAGCCATTATAGTTTCATCACTTCGTGTGTTTGACACAATGTCATACAGCAACTAATATGACAGTAAACCAAATCAGATTTGGTGCAATACATAATAGACATATATGAGAACGGCAAGCTATATATATTATGCCAGCAAAGAAGATATCTGAGTATTTCTCCAATTAATCTCAAAATAAATGTCAACGTGTACACTTTCCAATCTGATGCACATCCTATGTTGCTGTACACGTTACACTTAGGTAAAGCCATATTTACTCGCATAGCAGGTGAGAAGACACCAGAGACAATGCACTCAGGTAACTGCTTACATGTCACTGGATGTTATAGGTAATACCAGAGAATAGTAGTGGGTATATACATGTATGGTATGTGTTGTGTGGTTTACCAGGTAAAAGTGAAACACTGCGCGATTTTCTATGTATGAAGCTATTTATAATGGTGGTTCATGCTGTTAAAAACACTGGCACAAACCTGTCCAGAAAACTGACATATCGTTTGGTGTAATATAATTGATAGGTGACCGTTCTCCTGGCTTTTCTACATGTGATTAGCTACATTATAATATAATTGCTGCTTCACACTCAAAGATGGCTGACTTGGCCACCCCAGGTGCCGTATAGGATACAGTAAAGAGGCAGTGTTCATATATATGTTATACACATCTTCCATGACATTTAACAAGTAATTATATTTGAATCAAACGATTATCAGGTATATAGTTGGTCCTTAAGCAACTTGATTTTGTACCTACGAGTATTTACAGAAACTGTGATATTTTCTGTAAATGACGTCGAAAGTTGACAAACATTTCATAGCAAATGCGGAATTCAATTCCGCATTTGATTTGAAATTTTCGACGTCATGTACGAAAAATATGGTAAAAACTGTAAATGGCTTACTATGATATCGCACATGTTCCTACATGTAGGTACACGATCGCATGGTTTGGTTCATATATTAATGCACGGGCAGGTCTGGGTATACAAGGGTCGGTGCGACCCTTGTATACCCAGACCTGCACGTACATTAATACATGAGCCAAACCATGTGATCGTGTACCTACATGTAGGTATAGGCAATACGTCGGTGGTGTCAGTCGGTGTTACATGTACAGATTATTCTAGATAAGGGAAGTCTTGTCGCGATGATATTGGAATCTGTACCTTAGAAGAATTGCGATATCTCGTGAAAAATATATACAACATTTACGATAATGTCCTGACAATGTCACCAGCTTTCGACTTCATATTCTTAGGTACAAACTCACATGCAAGTGCTGTTTATTATGAGCATGACAACTGGTTCACTGAATAATTGGGGAGCAATGCAGGCCCTGCTCAGGTGGACCAAACGAGGGCTAAGCGAGGCGTAACGTGGACCAGAAACGCGTTCCACGTACTGTACTCATATGAGTCATTTAAATCCCCGTTTTCCCGTTTGCAAACGTGGAAACGGTTTTCCGTTTTCTATTTGTCGTTTTTTATGCCATAGCGTTTCATCTAACAATCTAAAAAGTCTGCACATGCGCACTAAAACAAACACGCAAAACGTTTTCTGAAACGCTGCACATGCGCAGTAATACCACAATTCACGTTTCCGATGAAAACGCTGCGCATTATCAGTGAAGAGAAAACGGGGAAATACACAGAAACCAAAATAAACATGTTTTCTTGTCAATGTACAGCAAACGTGAGCCAAACGTGGGTGAAACACAAACGTCACGTATAAACTGAGAGCAAACACGCAGACGTTACTACGGACATGGAGGATTTTTTATTATTAATTCGTTACCACGAAATAACAATTCGTTCCCACGATATAACAATTCGTTCCCTAGAATTAACAATTCGTTCCCACGAAATGACAATTACTTCCCTTGAATTAACAATTCGTTCCCACGAAATGACAATTCGTTCCCTCAATTCGTTCCCACGATATAACAAATCGTTCCCACGAATTAACACGAATTGTTATTTCGTGGGAACAAATTGTTAAATTGAGGGGACGAATTGTTAATTCGTGGGAAAGAATTGTTTTGAGGGAATTAATTGTTATTTCGTGTGAACGAATTAATAAAATAAAAAAATCTACGTCCCCTGCGGGGCTCCGTATGTTACTGTGGTACATCCTGAGAAACCTATCTTTGTTGACGTATATTTTGTTGCTACGCACATATTTTATCGGTTATTTTATCAACAAACATTTTATCCGAGATTCCGGGACAACAAAGCCACATTGACAGCGAGATTAGTATTCAGGATCACATAATGACAATGATAACTTCATCTGCGCAGTACTAGGCCGAAGTATACAATAACAGCAATATGTTATGTGCCAGGGGGCCGTTTCACTAAACTTCTTACGACTAAAATGTTCGTAAGTTCAAATTTAAGATCGTCTGTAAATTTCAATTTATGGATTTACATTTATTGAGCATAGGCTGCATATGCAGCCTATGCTCAATAAATGTAAATCCAATAATTGTTTACAAGAAAACATTGTTAATGTGAAATTTACAGACTATCATAAGTTTGCACTTACGAACATTTTAGTCGTAAGAAGTTTTAGTGAAACGGGCCCCTGGTGTACTTTGTTGTGCGGCACCAATTGGGTGGACATTTCGAGAAGCGAGACCCCCCCCCCCCCCCCCCCCCCCACCCCCCCCCCCCCCCCCTCTCACCACTAGACCACACTCTTAAATTATAATTGCATAATTATAATTCTGATAATACTCTACCTTGTGAAGCGATCTTGCTATGCAATTGAATCAACAGAAACTACAAGAGGACCCTTTTGGAATGTTCGTCACTTAATACAAATGTATTGTGCGTTATCAGTTGCCTACGCACGCAAATTAGTTTGCGCGTCCTGTTTCCATCGTCAATATACATGTATGATTAATATTCTCTAACGTAAAATTTAAATCTAGGTTGAAATAATTCCTTCTGAGATAAAACGAGACCCAGTGTGACATAGTGCAGAGGTCAGCCCTTATCTCTTTCCGTTTGCCAGGTAATGCATAATACGACCTGCTAAATGAAGGTAAGTCTGACATTTATTTCTCTCCCAGGTTTAGAGATAGGTAGCGCAACAGCAGCCATTATGTCGAGATTTATTCGAACGTTACATTCGGGCTGACTTGGAATAAATCTCGATATGAAATTTATATTTGTCATGCTGGTAATCGTTTTACTTATCTCTCGCACATGTTTAGATATATGGGGTCCGTTTCACTAAACTTCGTACGACTAAAATATGCAAATTTATGATCGTTTGGAAAGTTCAATTGATGGATTTACATTTATTGAGCATAGGCTGCATGTGCAGCCTATGCTCAATAAATGTAAATCCAATAATTGTTTCCAAGAAAACAGTGTTAATGTGAAATTTACAGACTATCATAAGTTTGCACGTACGAACATTTTAGTCGTACAATGTTTAGTGAAACGACCCCACGAGACGCAGCAGCAACCATCACGTCATTGTTTAATCTACGTCTATTCTATGTTGCATTTGGTCTGACATGGAATAGTCTCGGTATGAAATGTGAATATGTTTCTGGTAGTCATTTGACTTTGTCTAATACATTTCTACTCAAGTCAGCGAAGACTGTTACAGTATGGCGGCTGTAAAATGTGTGTTCACCATATCTTCTTCCAGCGATGATATTATCTATGCCTATTCCTACATGTAGGTAATTCCGAAAATTTTGTACATTCCGCCTATTTTTGCGACGATTAAGGTGACCACGTTAACATGATAACAACTCCACTAGTGTAGCCGAAAACGTGTTTTTGTACCAATGAAGATGTGACTGAAAACAATATTTACAGAAACTGCGATATTTTCAGGAAATAACATCGAAAGTTGACGAAAGTTTCATAGCAACTTCTATTCAGCCTTTGCTCCGAACATTGACATTTACGGAAAACATCTAAAATTTTGTAAATATCTTAATTTTTGACGTCACTATAAATGTAATGTTAGACTTGTTATCTGTGTTCCATGTTTTTAAGCCAGTGAAGTTTATCAGACAGAGACAATGGGCGTTTCACTGAGTAAATGGTGAACAGTGCAGACTCGGATCAGATATATACGACATTTTATTCACATTACGTGTTTCTTTATTATTTAATTACGGGTGTAAATCTGGTCAAATGCAGTTTCACGATAAATAAATCATTGAAACTAATAGGACTATATCTTACGTAATTTTAATAGTTTTGGATCACGAACTGAAACAAAATGGTGGATGAGTTTGAGACTATAGGCACTTGTCGCACCATCTGATCATAGTCTATGCTGATCGCATCCGTTACACATAGCATCCGCAGTGGAACCTCTTTAAAATGACACCCGCAAATCGTAAGTGTGCTGCAATTCATTGTGTTAAATGTCTGTTTATAATCGCAAGACACATACACGTTTCATGGGGGCCGTTTCACTAAACTTCGTACGACTAAAATGTTCGTAAGTGAAAATTTACGATCGTCTGGAAACTTCAATTGATGGATTTACATTTATTGAGCATAGGCTGCATATGCAGCCTATGCTCAATAAATGTAAATCCATCAATTGTTTACAGACTATCATAATTGTGCACTTTACGAACATTTTAGTCGTACGAAGTTTAGTGAAACGACTCCCAGGTGTGCTTATGTGTTTCATTTATAGTTGAACCTCTCTAAACTGGACACCCCGGGGACTTCCGCTTTAGAGAGGTTCCACTATACAGACACAATTTAGACACGCCAAATAAAGTCAAATGTTGACAAAATATAATATAATTCAGCATGTACTCTGAAAATTGTGTCAACTGTTGACGCCATTTACGGAAATTATTGTAAATTTTCTAAACGAATTTCATGAAATTACGCAGATGACCGAAGGTAACAAGTCACATGGCGTGTCTCAGTCATAGTCTTATCGTGCAGTTTTCTATAATATAGTATGCTGATCAAAATCTACAATGTCGTGTCAGGAAGGAAAGTGTGGTAAATTCGTCAAACAGAAGGAAATCATCATCAAATCAACATACATGTATACTACTGTCTGTTTTATGAAACCTGCCCAAATTTTACGGCTACATAAATAATGCAATCACAATATTTTTTTCGACAATATTAAATTTTATCAATCCTTTTTTCGTAAATATTGGTCAAAAACCGATGTTTATTACGAACAAATGTTTCTCTATGGGAATTTAACATGGGGAAAAACAGCTGTAGGAAGCAAAAAAAAAACGAAACAAAAAATTGAAATTGATGCTGATACCTGTCTAGATAGAAAACAATAGTGACATTTTGACGATCGATCCATTATTTTCTGAAATTGCAAAACAATATCTCCATGTTAAATCCCCATAGACATTTTCACTCTGTGAGTATGTCTATGTGGATTTATCCTAGGGAAATTTATTTTCGCATTAAAATCAATATTTCACAAAATAAAAAGAAGGTTCATTCTTAAATGTTGATACAAACAAAAATGTTATCGAAAACAATATATGTTTTACAGTTTATATAGCCGTAAAATTTGGGCAGGTTTTGTGAAACTGACTGAGTATGTTCATTTTCTTTTGCCATCAGGCTATCTGGGGCCCGTTTCACTAAACTTCGTACGGTTAAAATGTTTGTAAGCGCAAATTTAGGATCGTCTGTAAATTTTAATTGATGGATTTACATTTATTGAGCATAGGCTGCATATGCAGCCTATGCTCAATAAATGTATATCCAATAATTGTGTACAAGAAAACATTGTTAATGTAATATTTACAGACTATCATAAGTTTGCATTTTAGTGTTACGAAGTTTAGTGAAACGGCCCCCAGGCTCGGCTCGGCTAGGCCCCCAGGCTCGGCTAGGAAACGCGTAGGAATTCCGCGACTCTTCCGCCTCATACACTGGATATGTCGCTGAGACTGATGAAATTGGGCTTATGGGAATTGCGACCAGTGTAGCTACTGATCAAATAGCACAATCCTGTAACCTGCTAACTATATATGTTGCTTGTTGAGCAGGACGAGTACTTCATCGAATGAATGGCGAACAGTCTAGATCCTGATTGTGCCGAGGCAACAGGCTGATCTGGATCTATATTGATCGCAAAACTCGTAAGCCCCATTTTCCCCAGAGACACATACACAAGTATGGTATTTTAATTATCCGGAAACGTTTTATGCTACGCATTGGCTTCGATAGTTTCGTCAACTGAGTCATTTACGAAAAATATAACAGGTTTTGCAAATATCTTTCATGAACATTCTCAGATCTTCTTAGGTACAAACTCATGGCCAGTCTCATATGACGTCATTCAGCCAGTGAAACGTCACAGAAGCGGTTCGCCTTTCAGCTGTGAAGCAACCGAACTATGTAAGGGATCCAAGGGCCCTGGACCATTTACATATTGCATCACGTCCCCGAAAAAAACGGGACGTATTATGTATTCACCTTGTACGGGCGGGACGGGCGGGCGGGCGGGCACAGCTTGTCCACGGAATCGGAATAACTACTGTCTGTTTCACGAAAGCTGCCCAAATTTTACGGCCATATAAACAATTAAAAAACCATATTTGTTTCGATAATAATAAATTAAAGCAAAATTTAAGAATGAGCCTTCTTTTTATTTCGTGAAATTTAAATTTGGTCAAATATTGATTTTATTCCGAAAACAAAATTTCCCCATGTTAAATCCCCATAGACATCTTCACGGAGTGAAGATGTCTATGGGGATTTAACATGGGGAAAATTTTTAGAATTTCAGAAATACTGGACCGATTTTTAAAATTTAACCTTTGTTTTCTTAGTTAGATCATTTCCAAGCTATCTAGCTAGGTTTCGGAGTCAATGTTCAAAAAAAAAAAGTTTTTTGACTCCTCCCACACTCCTCTACCTCTTTTTCCCCGATGTTAAATTCCCATAGAGAAATCAATTTTTCGTAATAAAACCAATATTTGACCAAATTTCACGAAATAAAAAGAAGGCTCATTTTTAAATTTTGCTTTAATTTAATATTGTTTTTGCATTGTTTATATAGCCGTAAAATTTGGGCAGGTTTCGTGAAACAGACTATAGAGTACTCCTTGACGGATTGTAACCAAATTCGGTATACATGTTTATCACGGCAGGACGAAGAAGCCTATTGATTTTATTTGTTGCACTCTGTCTGTATCCTTGTATACGCAATAACTCAAGTTCTACTTCACCTCTCGTAACCAAATTCGGTATACAAGTTTATCACGGCAATACGAAGAAGCCTATTGATTTTGAACAATTTCCGATGAATTATCTTCCCTTGGCGGCCGTTTTTAATTTTCGCACTCTGTATCCTTGTCCACACAATACCTCAAGTTCTACTTTACCGATCATAACCAAATTCGGTATACATGTTTATTACGGCAAGATGAATAAGCCTATTAATTCTCAAAAAATATCTCCCCTTATCTCCCCTTGGCGGCCATTTTTAATTTTCGCACTTTGTATCCTTGTCCACGCAATAACTCAAGTTTTACTTTACAGTTCGTAACCTATTTCGGTATACCTGTTTATCATGGCAAGACGAAGAAGCTTATTTATTTTCAAACATTTCCGATGACTTACATGTATCTCCCCTGGGCTGCTATTTTTTAATTTTTCCACTCTTTATCCTTGTTTACGCAATAAGTTAAATTCTACTTGACCGATCGTAACCAAATTCGGTATACATGTTTATCACGGCAAGAGGAAGAAGCCTGTTGATGTTTTTCTTATAACTTATCTCCCCTTGGAGGCCATTTTATATTTTCGGTCTTTGTATCTTTTTCCACGCAATAACTCAAGTTATACTTGACTGATCGTAACCAAATTCAGTGCACATGTTTACCACGTCAAGATGAAGAACCCTATTGGGTTTCAGTGAGTTATCTCCCCTTGTTGACTGGCCTTGCCTCGACGGGCGTATATTGTGACCTTCGGCACTCTTGTTGATTTCCAGAAGCCAAATGTGTACGAACCCCCTTTTCATTTAAATGATAAATAAACTCTTGAGTATTAGGTCAATTTAAGAAACTTATTTATGAAAATTGGCATATTGCAATACGTTTGGCTTCACCTGCTCATTCATGCCCTGAAATGACTATCACGGACCTCATTTATATAAAACAATTTTGCTGGCTACAAAGAAGCATGACGGGTGTTTCATTGATGTATGCACAGGCTGATATGGATCTACACTGGTTGCAAAACCCATATGCCCCATTTCCCCAGTCACAGCCACATTTTGTGAATGAGCAAGCTGGATGCCCATGTCTGGATCACTGATGAATTATCTCTTCACGCAGTACACATAATAAACCCGGAAGGTCAACGGGATCATGGGAATACGGCGTATGGACAATGGCGACAGCCGTGGTCTGAACTACACATGTACGCATCTTATCTAATGAGTGACGTCTATTATCTCATCTGGAGACACGGTTAACAACCAACATGGTGATAATGAGTTCGTCGTTTTTGCGACCCAGCAATGACCTATTCTGTCAGTACAGATATGATTATACAATATACATGGTGTACACTATCTCGTACATACTAAAACACTGGCAGAGTGCGTGGGGTTGTAGCCGAGAGGTTACGACCTCCGACTGTCATTCTGGCGTCCCGGGTTCAATCCCGGCACTTGGGTAATGGAATACAATTTTATTTCCCGCTCTACCAGCTGGTTCTGCACAGGTATGCCATATAGTGGTTTGATCCGCGGGTATTCAAGGCCTAAGAGCCAATTGGGACACTTAGATCGAACAGCAAAAAATACATAAACACTGCCAGGAACATTCACTGTCCCATCACTATATGAAGTGTCTCATGCACGCGATATGTGGCTGTGACTGGAGAAACAAGGTTTATGACATGTGTGACCATCGAGGCTCCTGATTAAATAACACACTGACGTAGCCTGCTAATTAACTATACATGTATGTAGTGTAACTTGTGTAACACAATACTTATGTATCTCTTACATAGATGCAATTCTGCACTAGGCGGGGACCATCATAGTGGTACTTACAATGTACAGTGAAACATCTCTAAACCGGACACCATGGGTCCCCAGGGTGTCCGATTTAGAGCGGTTCCATTGTAAATCAGGCATATGACCATTCTGAAATGTATTGGCATGCTTTTTAATTATGATAAATGATATAAGATAAATGATCAAGAAACCAATCAAAAATAAGATTACAGAGGTTGCGTTGGTGTCCGGTTTAGAGAGGTTCCAATGTTCTTAGCTCGTACAAGTTACAGCACTATGAGGGGCATACAGTATGCATGCACATACTGCTAATGTATGATAATCTCTGTGCAACTTTCAATGCTCCCCATACACGCGGGGTGGGTCCGGTGGTAATTTAAGAGGGCGACGGGCATGCACGAATACTTAGATTGAAAGCAAAGCATTGTTGATGAGAACTGACTATCATAACTTTGCACGTACGAACTTGTTAGTCTTACGAAGTTTAGTGAAACGGTCCCCAGTGGGTGGCGGGTAGGAGAATGCGCTGGGTAAGGATCGGGGTTCATCCTTACCGGAATTCTGACTGGAGACCAGGGGTCCGTTTCACTAAACTTCTTATGACTAAAATGTTCGTAAGTGCAAACTTATGATAGTCTGTACATTTCACGTTAACAATGTTTTCTTGTACACAATTATTGGATTTACATTTATTGAGCATATGCTGCATATGCAGTCTATGCTCAATAAATGTAAATCCATCAAATGAAATTTCCAAACGATTCCAAATTTGCACCTACGAACATTTTAGTCGTAAGAAGTTTAGTGAAACGGCCCCCTGGTTTGGCCCTCACATACGTCTTTGGTATTTTGTATGTGACATTTGATTATTCGTAATCCTATGCTATGGGAAGGGGCCAAGTGACTTGGTGTGTTATGGACGTGGCACCAGGTCAGGTTATTCTAATTTCAGGGATGAATATATTTTTTCTTGATGTAAATATTCCGTTCTGATTTTGGGATTACCCGCCTCCCCCCCCCCCCCCCATGTAGCAGGTTAAAACGGGATCGAACCCATTCGCCCGGCCTTACATGACCTTAGATGTTGATAGGCCGTTAAACGCCAATAAACAAACAAACACATGTTCACCCTTCCAAACAGCCTTTGATATAGAAAAAACAGTTCTTCTATAGACACATATAATTCCAAAAGGCGGGAAATTGACGGTTATCTTTGAATTATGGAATTGCCGAGGTGTTGTCCGCCGGCACCTCGCCACCTGGCGGCGAATACATTTATAGCTGCATAGGGGAGATAATGTTCACTTGCCTCTTGAATGGATATAGAAGTAGACTTATCTCGCCTTTGGGTGTCCGGTTTGGAGATGTTCCACTGTAAACCAGACATGTGATCACTTCATGACATATTCTAGTGTTTTTGGTATCATGAAAAGTCATTGTAATCAGAGATACATAACAGCGAAACACAAGTTAAACATCCATATTTTCCCCGAGTGTCCAGTTTAGAGGGGTTCCATTGTACATGAACTAACCTGCTGTGGTTATATGGGCCGTCCGTTGAGAAAATGTACATTACGACGTTTGCGGTCAGCGTATCCCCTGATCAACCTGTGCACCCGCGCAGTATGATCAGTGTTTGCGCTGTTCGCCATTCACTCACTGAAGTTGACTGCTTGTCACAAGAAAAACGATCAGATTTTAATCACATACTGAGTGAATGTACTATATGACCCAGGGCTAAATGTGTGGTCATTGTTGTAAGGTATCTTATCCGAGGCGGCGGCCCACATTGAGGCACGCATGTGATGTTGTACCTTCGGACATTTCATGAAATAAGTTTACATAATTTTAAATATTTTCCGTTAATGGCGTCAACAACTGACAACATTTTCAAAGTGCATGCGAAATTATATTCCGCATGTACCCTGAAAATTTTGTCAACTTCTGACTTTATTTATGAAAAATATTGTAATATTTGTAAACGTATTTAACCCTTAGCCTGCTGAATGAAATGTTGTCGTCTGCTGTTTATGTTTTATTTTCGATTTTTCTCGTCAAAAACATGGTTTGACAGCATTTTAGAATCATTTCCAATGGAAATGATTCTAAAGTGCTGTCAAACCATGTTTTTTATTGAGAAACAGGGCAAAATATAAAGCAACAGCAGACGACAGTTTTCGCGATCAGCAGGCTAAGGTTAATACGCAGACGTTCGAAGGTCCACGATCACACGGCGTGTCTCATGTGTTCCGTTTATCATGTCTATACTATAGATGATGCGGCAGATCACGCTCCTCCTGCTGGTCGTGGTGATCGGCAATGCAGCGGGTTAGTACTGTCATACATTTAGTCAGAAATGATGGATCGTAGCTAGCTATCTCCATTTGAATTTATTTATAGAAATCCAGTCTAAATTGTATAGTTTAGCGTGTGATTGCTTGTAGCAAGGGCGAGAGTGCAGTAGGACTTCTTGTGAAAAGAAAATATTATAGTGTTTTTGACGAGTGTTGATCCAGATCAGGCTATGTATCTGCGTAATCTGCTCAATGACTGCATTATTTGCCGGAATCATGTTTTCACACACATTGCAACCAGGGTAGACACAGATCAGACTGCACATACGTGCAGTCTGATTTGTGTCTACTCTGTTCGCAATATCAACGGTTGTACTCAGCGTTCAGTAAGAAAGAAGAGCTAAAATACCACATAGGACCGGATCTCTATAAATAGATTTGCAAATGGAAATAACTACGATCCCTCTTTGAATAAAAAGACACAGCCCCGCCCCCACCACCCCGCATCCCCAAAGTCGATCACTAGTATCCAACATGGGCGTCCTATTTTCCAATGTTCCTGCATGTAGTGTTATTTTTATTTGAGACAAAACGTACCTAATGACATATGTGGCCATCGTAGCCCCAGCTCAGAAGTCTGATCAGGGTATGGTATAAGTTGGTCGCCAGTCAATCATCCAGGTATGTATACTGTCGTCAGCAATATAGTCGGACCATGATGCATCTGATGAAGTGTGTAGAATGATCAGGATCTAGAAGGATACAAAAACACACTATAGGAATGAATGGCCTTTCTGTGGAATTTATCGGGGTATAAACTTGGAAAAGTCGCGGGAATACTGGACGAAGGCGTACACAATTCCCTAACATTTGATTGGTCCGTAGCAAGTCTCTGTCCACAATTTATATCCCAGTAAACTCCATGCCGAACTACTTTCCGTAACCGTCAGGCGCAGTTAAAATAATTCTTAAGAAAACGGAAAATAAACACATTTTCTTGATGAATTTATTTAAAATGCTGGAATTATATGGAAATGAATGGCCTTTTTGTGGAATTTATCGGGGATATAAACTTGGAAAAGTCGCGGGATTCGTCCAGTATTCCCGCGACTTTTCCAAGTTTATACCCCGATAAATTCCACAAAAAGGTCATTCATTCCTATATTGGACATTTTATATATAATCATCAGTCTACATCAGTGTACTATTTGATTAGGAGCGACACAGATAACAAATCCCATAAGCCCCATTTATCAACTCACAACCACACATATGTGACAAGCCATGTGATTTTGTAGAAGATAAGCAATTTTTCTTGAAAACTATTTATAAAATTTACGAAATTTTCGGTAAATGACGTCGAAAGTTGATGTAATCATAATCGCATATCCTTCGACGTCATTCACGAACATATCACAGTTTCTGTAAATATAATTCATGAACAATCGCACATATTCTAAGGTACAAAATCACATGGCTTGTCTCATTTAAATGTACTGTCTATTTTCCAAAATGCATGTATGTTATGCTTAGTCTATTGTTTTAACAAAGAGGAACATTTATCGTCTGAAATTAGAACCTACTAAACTTCGCCTAGCTATAACGGATAGCACGTTGTGAACGACTGTCTTTCGATCTTGACGTATGAGACGCGCCATGTGATTTTGTACCTTCGGACATCTGCGTATTTTCATTAAATACGTTTACAAAATTTACAATATTTTTCATAAATAAAGTCAAAAGTTGACAACATTTTCAGTGTACATGCGGAATATAATTAATTCCGCATGTACACTAAAAATGTTGTCAACTTTGGACGCCATTTACGGAAAATATTTAAAATTTTGTAAACGTATTTCATGAAATTACGCCGATGTCCGAAGGTACACAATCACATGGCGTGTCTCATATATACGCATCTACGTCCATGTTCCTACAGCGTCGTTACGCCGGGTCTGCTACTACACGAACTGGGCACAGTACCGGAACGGCCCGGGCAAGTTTTACCCGGAGAACGTGGAGCCGAGCCTGTGTACCCACATCATCTACGCCTTCGCTAAGCTCAACGGCAATCACCTGGCCGCCTTTGAATGGAACGACGAGTCCACTCAATGGATGAGGGGAATGTACGTATACATATTTAACCATTTGAGCAATAAATACCTCTTAACCCTTCCTACGCTGTTGACGGAAATTGCCGTCTGCTATTTTTCATTTTTGCTTTAATTCTTAACAAAACACTGGTTTTGATAGCACATGAGAATCTTCTCCACTGGAGACGATTCACATGTGCTGTCAAAATCAGGTTTTTGTCGAGAAATATTGAAAATAAAACATTTCCAGCAGACGACAACATTTAATTCAGCGTAGTAAGGGTTAAGCGGTATTTGAGAACAGTAACGAGTTTTCTCACCAGGCTCTGCACATGTCGCAAGTAATTTTCATATTGTTTTTACAAAAACACCTTTTTTATATAAATGGACTAGTCTGAATATCATTTTATAATGGACTAGTCTGAACATAATTCTGCGACTACTGGATTGGTCCATGTTAACATATCATATTAATAGTTCATTTCAGTTATTCAGTGTTGACAGGACGAAATTGTACAAACGTTTTGACGCCAACAAAAATGACTAAGTAAAAATGTGTCGGTAAACAGCTGAAGGTCATGTTAATGGCATGTGTGTGTTCCAAATGCTCACATATATCAAGTGTGTAAATATTGAAGCAAGTAATAGTAATAATGTTACACCATGATAACGAAGCTTGTACAAACGTTTTGACATTTCGGACGCCAACGACAACGGAAAAAGCGGCGACTATAACCGCGCCTTCAGCTAAAGCAGGCGCGACAAAAACAATACGTACCTTTACCCCGATCAATTTTAAATGAGCCTTGTTCGGTTTGCAAAACATATTTATAAAACTTATGCACTCTGGCTAAGTAAAACAAACTTGGTCAGTATTGTCTTAAACTACATCACATATGAAACACGTCATGTCATATTGCACCTAAGGTATGTGCGATTTTTCATGAAACATATTTACAAAGGTTACGATATGTTCCGAAAGTGACGTCGACAGTTCACGAAATGTTCTGAGCAAATGTGAAATTCTATTCCGCATTTGCTCTGAACATTTCGGAATGTAAGTTTCAATAAATATTTTCATGAAACATCGCACATCTTCATATGTACACAATCACATGGATTGCCTCATATAACTAACCATGCACGTGAAAGGAGTCTATTCTAACGTCATGTTTTATACAATATTTACACCTTCTATACATACATAATGCAAACGCCCATTTGACGTAGTGCGTTTACATACCAATGTTGCGTTTACTGTGGTGCATAATAAATCTGGTCTGTGTTTAAAGTTTGCGAGGAGTCCTTTGGACTCCTCGCAACCTTTAAACAGACCAGCAAACGCATTACAGACAGGAAACGCAACAGCACATGGTTTCCTTCCTAAGTGGATATAATCGGAGAGTGTAATGTAACCTATTTGTGTTCGGTCATTGACGTCCAACGATGTTTTAAGTTCAGTGCGTACGAATGAATGACACAGTACTGATTATAAATGATAACACGTCATCTGATTTTGTACCTACGGACATATGCGATTTTTCATGAAATAAATTTACAGTAAAACACGTCGAAAGATGACACAATTTTCATAGCAAATACGGAATATAATTATTCCGCAGTTGCCATGGAAATGTTGTCAACTTTCGATGTCATGTATGGAAAATAACATAAATTTTGTAAATATTTTTCATGAGATATCGCACATGTACAACACTTCATGGCGTGTCTGGTATGATTGTTTTGGTCATGTTTTCAAGCAAGTGACTTTAACGACTGACCTTCTCGCATTTGCTGACATTTATGTGACTCTTCATGTAACAAAAAACGGTCCGAGTTACTGATTCATGTCTTTGTTACATGCACGTATTGCTAAAATATATGTATCTCCTAATTAGTAGATACTAACTCATAATTAGAAGATACAAAGTTCTAATTATGATCCAGTAACTCCTAATTAGGAGATAGCATCTCCTAATTGGGAATTAGTATCTCGTAATTAGGACTTACTATCTGTGTCAATGCTAAAATATGTTTTATCTCCTAATTAGGAGATATTAAGTCCTAATAAGGAGATACTATCTCCTAATTAGGAGTTAGTATCTCCTAATTAGGAGATAAATATATTTTAGCATTGGCACCAGGACGCTTCCATACATATGACTCTAAAGTGCTTTCAATAAGAAATGATAGTGTTACGTTAATTGGTATCATACAGGAATGTCTCACTGGCGTCTACTATGATGGACATAAGTTACTGATCACGGATGATCGGTTACACACATGTTGTCAATTCCTGTGTTGCCTACTTGCATATACGTCAAGCTACTACTGTCTTTTCCACGAAACCTGCCCAACTTTTACGGCTATATAAACAGTGCAAACATTCCCATAGGAAAATAGTTTTTTCGCAATAAAATCAATATTTGATGGAATTTCATCAAATAATTTTTTTCGGGGAGGGTGACTTTTTTGTTATTGATAAAAAAAGTACTGACTTTTAAATATTTTTTTAGATTTAATGCGTTTAATAGCCAAAAGTTCGTCGGCAGCAAAACGTGGAACAGACAGTAGGCGCCATTATTATAGTTGTGAATAACACAGTGCTCATCATTACTTGGCAACCATTGGTGGCCATCTTGGAGTTCTGATAACCTGGATCTCAAACAAATTTGAAATCCAATACAAATCATTTGGAAGCAGTGAATTGGTGGGAAATTATACAT